>JAXIVJ010011346.1:0-43872 GCA_036785665.1 Chirona hameri
TTCATAAACGGATAATGCAACATGTGTGTATCGTGTCTGACCTGACCTGACCCCTCGGGTCGCAGGGTCGCTGCGGGTGATGGCCGGGTCAGCGTGCCAGGGTGGAGGGCAGCGTAGCAGTCGCGTCGTGAGCAGCTGGGAGTGAGCATGGACGCCGTGTGTTGAGACGGTGTCTGGTGTGGGCAGTGAGGAATTCGTATAGTAGAGAGCGGGGAGTGAGCACTTGTACGGTGTGGTGAAGCGGTGGCTGGTGGGAGAAGTGAGTGGTGTGATGAGGCGGTGTCTGGTGGGAGAAGTGAGCACGGGCGTGGTGCGGTGAGGCGGTGGCTGGTGGGAGAAGTGAGCACGGACGTGGTGTGGTGAGGCGGTGGCTGGTGGGAGAAGTGAGCACGGACGTGGTGTGGTGAGGCGGTGGCTGGTGGGAGAAGTGAGCACGGACGTGGTGTGATGAGGCGGTGGCTGGTGGGAGAAGTGAGCACGGACGTGGTGCGGTGAGGCGGTGGCTGGTGGGAGAAGTGAGCACTTGTGTGGTGTGGTGAGGCGGTGTCTGGTGGGAGAAGTGAGCACGGACGTGGTGTGGTGAGGCGGTGGCTGGTGGGAGAAGTGAGCACGGACGTGATGTGATGAGGCGGTGGCTGGTGGGAGAAGTGAGCACTTGTGCGGTGTGGTGAGGCGGTGCTTGGTGGGAGAAGTGAGCACGGACGTGATGTGATGAGGCGGTGCCTGGTGGGAGAAGTGAGCACGGACGTGGTGTGGTGAGGCGGTGGCTGGTGGGAGAAGTGAGCACGGACGTGGTGTGATGAGGCGGTGGCTGGTGGGAGAAGTGAGCACGGACGTGATGTGATGAGGCGGTGGCTGGTGGGAGAAGTGAGCACTTGTGCGGTGTGATGAGGCGGTGGCTGGTGGGAGAAGTGAGCACGGACGTGGTGTGATGAGGCGGTGGCTGGTGGGAGAAGTGAGCACGGACGTGGTGTGATGAGGCGGTGCCTGGTGGGAGAAGTGAGCACGGACGTGGTGTGATGAGACGGTGGCTGGTGGGAGAAGTGAGCACGGACGTGGTGTGATGAAGCGGTGGCTGGTGGGAGAAGTGAGCACGGACGTGGTGTGATGAGGCGGTGCCTGGTGGGAGAAGTGAGCACGGACGTGGTGTGATGAGGCGGTGGCTGGTGGGAGAAGTGAGCACGGACGTGGTGTGATGAGGCGGTGGCTGGTGGAAGAAGTGAGCACGGACGTGGTGTGATGAGGCGGTGGCTGGTGGGAGAAGTGAGCACGGACGTGGTGTGATGAGGCGGTGCCTGGTGGGAGAAGTGAGCACGGACGTGATGTGGTGAGACGGTGGCTGGTGGGAGAAGTGAGCACGGACGTGGTGTGGTGAGGCGGTGCCTGGTGGGAGAAGTGAGCACGGACGTGGTGTGATGAGGCGGTGGCTGGTGGGAGATGTGAGCACGGACGTGGTGTGATGAGGCGGTGCCTGGTGGGAGAAGTGAGCACGGACGTGATGTGATGAGGCGGTGGCTGGTGGGAGAAGTGAGCACGGACGTGATGTGGTGAGGCGGTGCCTGGTGGGAGAAGTGAGCACTTGTGCGGTGTGATGAGGCGGTGCCTGGTGGGAGAAGTGAGCACGGACGTGGTGCGGTGAGGCGGTGCCTGGTGGGAGAAGTGAGCACGGACGTGGTGTGGTGAGGCGGTGGCTGGTGGGAGAAGTGAGCACGGACGTGGTGCGGTGAGGCGGTGCCTGGTGGGAGAAGTGAGCACGGACGTGGTGTGGTGAGGCGGTGGCTGGTGGGAGGAGTGAGCACGGACGTGGTGTGATGAGGCGGTGGCTGGTGGGAGAAGTGAGCACGGACGTGATGCGGTGAGGCGGTGCCTGGTGGGAGAAGTGAGCACGGACGTGGTGTGATGAGGCGGTGTCTGGTGGGAGAAGTGAGCACTTGTGCGGTGTGGTGAGGCGGTGTCTGGTGGGAGAAGTGAGCACGGACGTGATGTGATGAGGCGGTGCCTGGTGGGAGAAGTGAGCACGGACGTGGTGTGATGAGGCGGTGTCTGGTGGGAGAAGTGAGCACGGACGTGGTGTGATGAGGCGGTGTCTGGTGGGAGAAGTGAGCACTTGTGCGGTGTGGTGAGGCGGTGGCTGGTGGGAGAAGTGAGCACGGACGTGGTGTGATGAGGCGGTGTCTGGTGGGAGAAGTGAGCACGGACGTGGTGTGATGAGGCGGTGGCTGGTGGGAGAAGTGAGCACGGACGTGGTGTGATGAGGCGGTGGCTGGTGGAAGAAGTGAGCACGGGACGTGGTGTGATGAGGCGGTGCCTGGTGGGAGAAGTGAGCACGGACGTGGTGTGATGAGGCGGTGCCTGGTGGGAGAAGTGAGCACGGACGTGGTGCGGTGAGGCGGTGCCTGGTGGGAGAAGTGAGCACGGACGTGATGTGATGAGGCGGTGCCTGGTGGGAGAAGTGAGCACGGACGTGGTGTGATGAGGCGGTGCCTGGTGGGAGAAGTGAGCACGGACGTGATGTGATGAGGCGGTGCCTGGTGGGAGAAGTGAGCACGGACGTGGTGTGATGAGGCGGTGCCTGGTGGGAGAAGTGAGCACGGACGTGATGTGATGAGGCGGTGCCTGGTGGGAGAAGTGAGCACGGACGTGATGTGATGAGGCGGTGGCTGGTGGAAGAAGTGAGCACGGACGTGGTGTGATGAGGCGGTGGCTGGTGGGAGAAGTGAGCACGGACGTGGTGTGGTGAGGCGGTGCCTGGTGGGAGAAGTGAGCACGGACGTGATGTGATGAGGCGGTGCCTGGTGGGAGAAGTGAGCACGGACGTGGTGTGATGAGGCGGTGTCTGGTGGGAGAAGTGAGCACGGACGTGGTGTGATGAGGCGGTGGCTGGTGGGAGAAGTGAGCACGGACGTGATGTGATGAGGCGGTGCCTGGTGGGAGAAGTGAGCACGGACGTGGTGTGATGAGGCGGTGGCTGGTGGGAGAAGTGAGCACGGACGTGGTGTGATGAGGCGGTGGCTGGTGGGAGAAGTGAGCACGGACGTGGTGTGATGAGGCGGTGGCTGGTGGGAGAAGTGAGCACGGACGTGGTGTGGTGAGGCGGTGGCTGGTGGGAGAAGTGAGCACGGACGTGATGTGATGAGGCGGTGCCTGGTGGGAGAAGTGAGCACGGACGTGGTGCGGTGAGGCGCTGCCTGGTGGGAGAAGTGAGCACGGACGTGGTGTGGTGAGGTGGTGGCTGGTGGGAGAAGTGAGCACGGACGTGGTGTGATGAGGCGGTGGCTGGTGGGAGAAGTGAGCACGGACGTGGTGTGATGAGGCGGTGCCTGGTGGGAGAAGTGAGCACGGACGTGGTGTGGTGAGGCGGTGGCTGGTGGGAGAAGTGAGCACGGACGTGGTGTGGTGAGGCGGTGCCTGGTGGGAGAAGTGAGCACGGACGTGGTGTGATGAGGCGGTGGCTGGTGGGAGAAGTGAGCACGGACGTGGTGTGGTGAGGCGCTGCCTGGTGGGAGAAGTGAGCACGGACGTGGTGTGGTGAGGCGGTGGCTGGTGGGAGAAGTGAGCACGGACGTGGTGTGATGAGGCGGTGGCTGGTGGGAGAAGTGAGCACGGACGTGATGTGATGAGGCGCTGCCTGGTGGGAGAAGTAAGCACGGACGTGATATGATGAGGCGGTGGCTGGTGGGAGAAGTGAGCACGGACGTGGTGTGATGAGACGGTGGCTGGTGGGAGAAGTGAGCACGGACGTGATATGATGAGGCGGTGTCTGGTGGGAGAAGTGAGCACGGACGTGATGTGATGAGGCGGTGGCTGGTGGGAGAAGTAAGCACGGACGTGATATGATGAGGCGGTGGCTGGTGGGAGAAGTGAGCATTTGTGCGGTGTGATGAGGCGGTGCCTGGTGGGAGAAGTGAGCACGGACGTGGTATGATGAGGCGGTGGCTGGTGGGAGAAGTGAGCACGGACGTGATGTGATGAGGCGGTGCCTGGTGGGAGAAGTGAGCACTTGTGCGGTGTGGTGAGGCGGTGGCTGGTGGGAGAAGTGAGCACGGACGTGGTGTGGTGAGGCGGTGGCTGGTGGGAGAAGTGAGCACGGACGTGGTGTGATGAGGCGCTGCCTGGTGGGAGAAGTGAGCACTTGTGCGGTGTGGTGAGGCGGTGGCTGGTGGGAGAAGTGAGCACTTGTGCGGTGTGATGAGGCGGTGCCTGGTGGGAGAAGTGAGCACGGACGTGGTGTGGTGAGGCGGTGGCTGGTGGGAGAAGTGAGCACGGACGTGATGTGATGAGGCGGTGCCTGGTGGGAGACGTGAGCACTTGTGCGGTGTGATGAGGCGGTGCCTGGTGGGAGAAGTGAGCACGGACGTGGTGTGATGAGGCGGTGGCTGGTGGGAGAAGTGAGCACGGACGTGGTGTGGTGAGGCGGTGGCTGGTGGGAGAAGTGAGCACGGACGTGGTGTGGTGAGGCGGTGGCTGGTGGGAGAAGTGAGCACGGACGTGGTGTGGTGAGGCGGTGGCTGGTGGGAGAAGTGAGCACGGACGTGGTGTGGTGAGGCGGTGGCTGGTGGGAGAAGTGAGCACGGACGTGATGTGGTGAGGCGGTGCCTGGTGGGAGAAGTGAGCACTTGTGCGGTGTGATGAGGCGGTGCCTGGTGGGAGAAGTGAGCACGGACGTGGTGTGATGAGGCGGTGGCTGGTGGGAGAAGTGAGCACGGACGTGATGTGGTGAGGCGGTGCCTGGTGGGAGAAGTGAGCACGGACGTGGTGTGGTGAGGCGGTGGCTGGTGGGAGAAGTGAGCACGGACGTGATGTGATGAGGCGGTGGCTGGTGGGAGAAGTGAGCACGGACGTGGTGTGATGAGGCGGTGGCTGGTGGGAGAAGTGAGCACGGACGTGGTGTGATGAGGCGGTGTCTGGTGGGAGAAGTGAGCACGGACGTGGTGTGATGAGGCGGTGCCTGGTGGGAGAAGTGAGCACGGACGTGGTGTGATGAGGCGGTGTCTGGTGGGAGAAGTGAGCACGGACGTGATGTGATGAGGCGGTGGCTGGTGGGAGAAGTGAGCACGGACGTGGTGTGATGAGGCGGTGTCTGGTGGGAGAAGTGAGCACGGACGTGGTGTGATGAGGCGGTGCCTGGTGGGAGAAGTGAGCACGGACGTGATGTGATGAGGCGGTGGCTGGTGGGAGAAGTGAGCACGGACGTGATGTGATGAGGCGGTGGCTGGTGGGAGAAGTGAGCACGGACGTGATGTGGTGAGGCGGTGCCTGGTGGGAGAAGTGAGCACTTGTGCGGTGTGATGAGGCGGTGCCTGGTGGGAGAAGTGAGCACGGACGTGGTGCGGTGAGGCGGTGCCTGGTGGGAGAAGTGAGCACGGACGTGGTGTGGTGAGGCGGTGGCTGGTGGGAGAAGTGAGCACGGACGTGGTGCGGTGAGGCGGTGCCTGGTGGGAGAAGTGAGCACGGACGTGGTGTGATGAGGCGGTGGCTGGTGGGAGAAGTGAGCACGGACGTGATGCGGTGAGGCGGTGCCTGGTGGGAGAAGTGAGCACGGACGTGGTGTGATGAGGCGGTGTCTGGTGGGAGAAGTGAGCACTTGTGCGGTGTGGTGAGGCGGTGTCTGGTGGGAGAAGTGAGCACGGACGTGATGTGATGAGGCGGTGTCTGGTGGGAGAAGTGAGCACGGACGTGGTGTGATGAGGCGGTGTCTGGTGGGAGAAGTGAGCACGGACGTGGTGTGATGAGGCGGTGTCTGGTGGGAGAAGTGAGCACTTGTGCGGTGTGGTGAGGCGGTGGCTGGTGGGAGAAGTGAGCACGGACGTGATGTGATGAGGCGGTGCCTGGTGGGAGAAGTGAGCACGGACGTGGTGTGATGAGGCGGTGCCTGGTGGGAGAAGTGAGCACGGACGTGGTGTGATGAGGCGGTGCCTGGTGGGAGAAGTGAGCACGGACGTGGTGTGATGAGGCGGTGCCTGGTGGGAGAAGTGAGCACGGACGTGGTGTGATGAGGCGGTGCCTGGTGGGAGAAGTGAGCACGGACGTGGTGCGGTGAGGCGGTGCCTGGTGGGAGAAGTGAGCACGGACGTGATGTGATGAGGCGGTGCCTGGTGGGAGAAGTGAGCACGGACGTGGTGTGATGAGGCGGTGCCTGGTGGGAGAAGTGAGCACGGACGTGATGTGATGAGGCGGTGCCTGGTGGGAGAAGTGAGCACGGACGTGGTGTGATGAGGCGGTGCCTGGTGGGAGAAGTGAGCACGGACGTGATGTGATGAGGCGGTGCCTGGTGGGAGAAGTGAGCACGGACGTGATGTGATGAGGCGGTGGCTGGTGGAAGAAGTGAGCACGGACGTGGTGTGATGAGGCGGTGGCTGGTGGGAGAAGTGAGCACGGACGTGGTGTGGTGAGGCGGTGCCTGGTGGGAGAAGTGAGCACGGACGTGATGTGATGAGGCGGTGCCTGGTGGGAGAAGTGAGCACGGACGTGGTGTGATGAGGCGGTGTCTGGTGGGAGAAGTGAGCACGGACGTGGTGTGATGAGGCGGTGGCTGGTGGGAGAAGTGAGCACGGACGTGATGTGATGAGGCGGTGCCTGGTGGGAGAAGTGAGCACGGACGTGGTGTGATGAGGCGGTGGCTGGTGGGAGAAGTGAGCACGGACGTGGTGTGATGAGGCGGTGGCTGGTGGGAGAAGTGAGCACGGACGTGGTGTGATGAGGCGGTGGCTGGTGGGAGAAGTGAGCACGGACGTGGTGTGGTGAGGCGGTGGCTGGTGGGAGAAGTGAGCACGGACGTGATGTGATGAGGCGGTGCCTGGTGGGAGAAGTGAGCACGGACGTGGTGCGGTGAGGCGCTGCCTGGTGGGAGAAGTGAGCACGGACGTGGTGTGGTGAGGTGGTGGCTGGTGGGAGAAGTGAGCACGGACGTGGTGTGATGAGGCGGTGGCTGGTGGGAGAAGTGAGCACGGACGTGGTGTGATGAGGCGGTGCCTGGTGGGAGAAGTGAGCACGGACGTGGTGTGGTGAGGCGGTGGCTGGTGGGAGAAGTGAGCACGGACGTGGTGTGGTGAGGCGGTGCCTGGTGGGAGAAGTGAGCACGGACGTGGTGTGATGAGGCGGTGGCTGGTGGGAGAAGTGAGCACGGACGTGGTGTGGTGAGGCGCTGCCTGGTGGGAGAAGTGAGCACGGACGTGGTGTGGTGAGGCGGTGGCTGGTGGGAGAAGTGAGCACGGACGTGGTGTGATGAGGCGGTGGCTGGTGGGAGAAGTGAGCACGGACGTGATGTGATGAGGCGCTGCCTGGTGGGAGAAGTAAGCACGGACGTGATATGATGAGGCGGTGGCTGGTGGGAGAAGTGAGCACGGACGTGGTGTGATGAGACGGTGGCTGGTGGGAGAAGTGAGCACGGACGTGATATGATGAGGCGGTGTCTGGTGGGAGAAGTGAGCACGGACGTGATGTGATGAGGCGGTGGCTGGTGGGAGAAGTAAGCACGGACGTGATATGATGAGGCGGTGGCTGGTGGGAGAAGTGAGCATTTGTGCGGTGTGATGAGGCGGTGCCTGGTGGGAGAAGTGAGCACGGACGTGGTATGATGAGGCGGTGGCTGGTGGGAGAAGTGAGCACGGACGTGATGTGATGAGGCGGTGCCTGGTGGGAGAAGTGAGCACTTGTGCGGTGTGGTGAGGCGGTGGCTGGTGGGAGAAGTGAGCACGGACGTGGTGTGGTGAGGCGGTGGCTGGTGGGAGAAGTGAGCACGGACGTGGTGTGATGAGGCGCTGCCTGGTGGGAGAAGTGAGCACTTGTGCGGTGTGGTGAGGCGGTGGCTGGTGGGAGAAGTGAGCACTTGTGCGGTGTGATGAGGCGGTGCCTGGTGGGAGAAGTGAGCACGGACGTGGTGTGGTGAGGCGGTGGCTGGTGGGAGAAGTGAGCACGGACGTGATGTGATGAGGCGGTGCCTGGTGGGAGACGTGAGCACTTGTGCGGTGTGATGAGGCGGTGCCTGGTGGGAGAAGTGAGCACGGACGTGGTGTGATGAGGCGGTGGCTGGTGGGAGAAGTGAGCACGGACGTGGTGTGGTGAGGCGGTGGCTGGTGGGAGAAGTGAGCACGGACGTGGTGTGGTGAGGCGGTGGCTGGTGGGAGAAGTGAGCACGGACGTGGTGTGGTGAGGCGGTGGCTGGTGGGAGAAGTGAGCACGGACGTGGTGTGGTGAGGCGGTGGCTGGTGGGAGAAGTGAGCACGGACGTGATGTGGTGAGGCGGTGCCTGGTGGGAGAAGTGAGCACTTGTGCGGTGTGATGAGGCGGTGCCTGGTGGGAGAAGTGAGCACGGACGTGGTGTGATGAGGCGGTGGCTGGTGGGAGAAGTGAGCACGGACGTGATGTGGTGAGGCGGTGCCTGGTGGGAGAAGTGAGCACGGACGTGGTGTGGTGAGGCGGTGGCTGGTGGGAGAAGTGAGCACGGACGTGATGTGATGAGGCGGTGGCTGGTGGGAGAAGTGAGCACGGACGTGGTGTGATGAGGCGGTGGCTGGTGGGAGAAGTGAGCACGGACGTGGTGTGATGAGGCGGTGTCTGGTGGGAGAAGTGAGCACGGACGTGGTGTGATGAGGCGGTGCCTGGTGGGAGAAGTGAGCACGGACGTGGTGTGATGAGGCGGTGTCTGGTGGGAGAAGTGAGCACGGACGTGATGTGATGAGGCGGTGGCTGGTGGGAGAAGTGAGCACGGACGTGGTGTGATGAGGCGGTGTCTGGTGGGAGAAGTGAGCACGGACGTGGTGTGATGAGGCGGTGCCTGGTGGGAGAAGTGAGCACGGACGTGGTGTGATGAGGCGGTGCCTGGTGGGAGAAGTGAGCACGGACGTGATGTGATGAGGCGGTGGCTGGTGGGAGAAGTGAGCACGGACGTGGTGTGGTGAGGCGGTGCCTGGTGGGAGAAGTGAGCACGGACGTGGTGTGATGAGGCGGTGCCTGGTGGGAGAAGTGAGCACGGACGTGGTGTGATGAGGCGGTGGCTGGTGGGAGAAGTGAGCACGGACGTGGTGTGGTGAGGCGGTGGCTGGTGGGAGAAGTGAGCACGGACGTGGTGTGGTGAGGCGGTGGCTGGTGGGAGAAGTGAGCACGGACGTGATGTAATGAGGCGGTGGCTGGTGGGAGAAGTGAGCACGGACGTGGTGTGGTGAGGCGGTGGCTGGTGGGAGAAGTGAGCACGGACGTGGTGTGGTGAGGCGGTGGCTGGTGGGAGAAGTGAGCACGGACGTGGTGTGGTGAGGCGGTGCCTGGTGGGAGAAGTGAGCACGGACGTGGTGTGATGAGGCGGTGGCTGGTGGGAGAAGTGAGCACGGACGTGATGTGGTGAGGCGGTGGCTGGTGGGAGAAGTGAGCACGGACGTGGTGTGATGAGGCGGTGGCTGGTGGGAGAAGTGAGCACGGACGTGGTGTGGTGAGGCGCTGCCTGGTGTTGGGAGCGAGGCCAGCGGCTTCATGAGGCCCAGGGCTGGATTCAGCTCAAGGTAAGGGCAGGCGTCGCTGCACTGGCATCGACAGCGGCATATCAGCCCAGGCTACAGTCCTAAGTCTTGCACTGATGTAAGACTTAGGACCGCGGAGAGTGTAGACTGTAGAGGGGGGGGACCCGAAATTCGGTGTCTCACCTGTCCAGAGCTGGGTCCAACGCTGAACGTGGTCCGTACGGCTCCGTCAGTAGAGTTCAGGAAGTAAGTAATATTGTCGCCCTGATCTTTGTCGGTCGCCTGGAAACGCACCGATCGGTTAAGATATTTTGGTTGCTTTCTTACGTGATTAGCAAGAAAGGATAATTATTTAAGTTGCGGAGCTGCGGTGAAATTAAATTGAATAGAAATGTCCTACTTTGCAATGCATTTGTCACATGCAAATTTCTATGCGTATCTACTCGTCATATCTGCTGATCACATTAACATCTAGACAAGTTTGACTCAATAAAAAACAATTAATTTCAGTTCATCTTGACCATAAGCCATAGCCAAATAGTAATTTGTGAACCGAATCTAGAATATTCCTTCGTAAAAAATAATGCCCTCTACCTTGCAAATTTGTATAAATAAAAATGAAAGGTTTCTTCTTCTTCTCAAAGAGTGTTTTCTTAAAAATCCTGGCAAGCATATTCGCGCACGTATTCCGTCGCGACTGACCTGCAGCTTCATGACGTTGAAGCCGTAGCCGGCATCGTACGGCACTCCCACGATGCTCGACAGTCGAGAGACGTTAAATCGCGGGGCGTTGTCGTTAACGTCCGCCACGTCCACCCGCAGCAACGCCTGGTTGTAGAGGAGCAGGTCCAGACTTGGTGGTGAATCGGCTAGGGGAAATGGGGCAACCCTGGAAGACCCTGGCCTGCCAGCTGTCTCAAGTCGTGGTTCTGATAATGACTCTGATGTTGACCTCGACGCAGATTCCCGCACTGAGATTTTGCTCGAATCCGACTCCGACCATGACTCTAGGGTCACAATAAGCCACAGCTGCCGCTGCTTCTCGAAATCAATCGCTCCCGACAGCTCTAGAAATTCCTTGTCTGCATCAGCCGAGAAGCCGACAACTGAGCTCTCCAGCGGCCGGACGGACCAGCGGTGCGGGGCTGGGGGTGCTGATGATGTCACCTTCCACGGCACGGGTAGACGGACCACCACAGAGCTCTCTGATACCTCTATGACGTAAACCCGTCTATCGAAGGCCCGTGCGGGTTCTATGCTGTCCACACCGGTAGCGGTGAGCTCTAGTGCAGCCATACTTCGTAAACTGGGCTCCCCGAGGTCATAGGCGGCCACGATGAGGCGACGGGTAGCGCCAGGAGCGAACTTGACCCTTTGTGCGGTCTTCAACTGTCCAGTTTCATCGTCCAGTGTAAAATCCTCATCCGGTGTGATCAGTTGAAATCGCACTTCTCCATTGCCGGAACCATCCCCATCTTCGTCATAGGTAGACATGTTCACGATCACCGTGTCTTTTTCTAGCACCTCTGGAGTGTGAAGCATATACACCGCATACGGAGGGTCGGGTTCATTCTGAAACCCTCTCTTCGTCGTAACTATTTCACTCACAAACCGGAACTGAGGAGCATTATCGTTAACGTCACGGAGCTTGATCGCGACGACGCCTTCAGCACAGGTGTGTCGGCATGCATCACGAACGCTCCCTCGCAGCGGTAGCGCCGACGCGAGATCGGTGCACAGTTGAGGACAAACCACCACAGTCACAGGGAGCCGACGTCGACGCTCGAAGTCAAGCTCACCAGAGATGAACACGGTCCCGTCCTGAGAGACGCGGTAGGAGGGGTTGTCGTCTGCGATGCTGAAGACGACGTTCTCCCGCTCTTGTGGAGGCTCAGCTAGTTGGAGTACACCCACTAGTTTGTCAGTATGCTCCCCTTCGTCTAGAGTGACTGTAACTTCGTTCTGACGCAGTTGAGGTCGTGGGACGGGAACGATGTCCACCAGCAAGGCGAGGATGTCTCTAGGTTCTCCTTCCTCCCTCGTCTGCAGTCTCAGCACCACTTGGTTTGGTGCGGACAGGGACCGAGTCAGGAGCACCACGCCTCCATCCGCAGACAACCGAACTGCGAAATGCTGCTCTTCCGAGCTGGTCGTTCGAGTTGAAGCAAACGTTGGAGCTTTACCGTTAGCGACGTCATCCTTAGGCCACATCTCGATGAGGTCATCGAAGCCTCCTCCATCTCGTGTTTCCAGCCGCGAAAGGATTGATGTGGGAAACTGGTATATTGCGGAGCCCACTGGGAGACCAGACGGGATTCGGACTGTGGCTCGCACCACAGAAGAGGCGTTGAGTTCCGAGGCAGAGCCGAGAAGCTGAGTTAGGACTTGAGAAGACTCGGAAAGAGCTCTGGAGCGGAAGTCCTGCCGCTCCACGATGTTGTCCAGCTGAAGTGAATCCCGTTCCGTCGTTTGTTGTGGAGTGCTAGAATGCGATGAGGATTCCAGGCTCTTGTCGGGATTGTTGTTTTCCGTAACTCCAAAGGTAGAACGATCAGTAAGAGCACTAGTCTTTTCCGACGGAAGTCTCGGTACTTCTTCCTTCTCCCTCGGCGACCCCCATCCCAGTACCTTCACTTCAAGCGAACTATTGTCCCCTTTTCCATTCTCATCCAGCACCTCCAGCTCACACACATACTTCTCCCTATCAAACCCTTCTTCCCCAACGCTAACCAACGCCAGGGCACTGACATGAAACACTCCTCCACACCCTCGCAGCTGGAACTCCAGTCGACTCCGAACCTCGTCCGGGTCACTGACCCTGACCTCTGGTGTCAAGTTCAGCAGGGTACCGGGGATCGCTCCAGCTGGTACTGTACCCCTGTACCTCCGGCTACTGAACCGCGGCGTGTTGTCATTAGTGTCGAGTACGTGTACGGTGACCCCAGCGGCGCGCACGTGCCGCTGCCCCCTGCGGCGGTACTGGAGGACCACGGTGAAGGAGAGCTGGCGGTCGGCCTGGAACGAACAGGGAGGAGGAATCTGTGAGGAGGAATTTAGCTGGTCGTTATCGCTGCGAGAGTATTAATTGTATCAGCTTTATAATGAAGAGATGACTGTATCATGAAAGGTACCGTCACGAAGATTCACGAAATAAAAATAAAAATATACAACGATGGTTATCATACATTATATTTTGTATTCATGCACTTTTATGACACCTCGATGGCGTAACTATGCCACTAACCTCGAAGTCGAGCGATTTCAAAAGGCGTAGCTCTCCTGTTGAGGTAACTTCGAACGTTTCTTTGAGAGACGGGTTCAGAATGTTAGCTTCAAGGATGTCGTCCGTCGTGTCAGTCCGGTTTAGAAGTGCACCGATGGTGATGTTGCTCAGATTTTCCTGAAAATAATTAGGTAAACGTAATTACTTTCAAGGTGACAACGCATGTCCATGCTATTTAATGACGCTGCTTATAACTTGCGTATAACGACTAGTAGGTATGGCTTTATAAAATGTTCATGATACAATTTCCATGAACGAAGTGTCTTCGAAACTATGTCACTGTTCAGCATAGGTAGTTTACGTTACAGATTCAAGTTTCAGAAGAACCTAGCAACAAATGTTTTTACTATTTTACTACAAATGCCTTTACTAATTTGAAGTTGGACCTAATTTGAGGGTGGGTATCGCCTCCCATTTTTTATCATGAGTGCGCCTCTGCCCCAAAAATATATAAAATCCCAGTATCTATAATGCATATTGCATTGAAATTGTTTCTAACGCATTTATTGCACGGCAAACCACGAAGGATGTATGCGCCGCAAAACCACATTCGTAACACCCTCCCAAAAACAGGATCCTGGAACCGCCACTGTTGGATCGATTTTTTAAAAATTTTGACACAACACGTGCCATTTGATTTTGTGAAATTTCACGAAGTTTCAGGACGCTAGGCCTAACGGTTTAGAAGCGGCAAGTGAAAAACCGCCGGGAGGGGCAGAATCTGCCCCCCCCGCATGGAATAGGGTTAAACCCCAATTAACAAACAAACAAGTATGCTAATATTTGTGTTCACATGAACTTAAATGATTAACATCTGCACTCAATTTTGCTTACCTCAACATTAAAACTATATGAAGCGCTTTCAAACGACTCTTCGGAGTTTTCGGGCACGATGATAATGTCGATCATAGATGTCGTTAGGTGCGTTCCGTCCGTGACGTCTATACCCAGGCTGTATTTTGTTTGATCTGTCTCACTCAATGATGAAAAGGCCCGTATAACTCCTGTGTCTTCTTCCACCTCGAACAGCTCTGAAATGAAGGAATTAAAAGTGTTATCAAGTGTGAATTAAGTTGTACAAAAAGGCACAATAAGAAGTGGAAACATGATACCGATGGACGAATGCCATATATTGCGAAAGTGATTGTAAGGTAGGTACAATAGACATACATCCAAATAATATTACATGTGTGTAACACACTTATAACTTCGCATTAAACAACAATGCACAAGGTTATTTGTTTGTAATGCATCGCCTTAAAAAATACCCCGCCTTTCAAGGTTAAGTCAACCATAAAAGAAAAGTAACTGTGACATCTCATTAACCGTTTATCCAGTAAACAGAAACATGATGCTACAAGGCAGCGATTGCTATTCACAACCTAAGCATTACACATCACCAAACGCTATTATGCATCAGATGTCAGATATGTTCACCTGTGACAGATATGTTCACCTGTGACAGATATGTTCACCTGTGACAGATATGTTCACCTGTGACATTTCTGAGTCGGAACGTAAGGTCATCTCCATCAGGATCCTCAGCTATCAGCTGACCAACACGTGACCCCCGGAGCACGTCCTTCCCCACCCAGAGACGCTGTCCCCCAGGCACTCTGAAAAGACGTGACAGTGGGTAAAAATCAGCTGACCTACACGTGCCCCCGGAGCACGTCCTTCCCCACCCAGAGACGCTGTCCGATAGGCACTCTGTGGAAAAAAGACGTAACAGTGCGCGTGGCGAATGTGGGGTCACCTGAATATGACATAGACACATACATACATGCATATAACACATATACAATGGATATATTTGCCATATTGAATATTGAAGTATGCCATGAAAATAATACATGGTATGCTTCAACTTGTACCATACCTAGTGACCTACCTCAGGTTGAAAAGGCGTGATGACAAAATTATAAGAAGCTGAAAGCCAGGCGCGTAACCACCACTGGGGTCACTGGGGATCAGTCCCCAGTAACATTTTCGGATTTTAACATTACGCCTATGGGCGTTGCATGGAAATAATCGACTTCAACGTGCCTCCGTCCCCACCTACTTTCAGAAGGTGGTTACGCCTATGCCGAAAACATTTGTTTTTCTGAAACGTGTGCGTTTGGAAATAAACATGACGACATGCGTGATGACAAAATTATAAGAAGCTGAAAGCATTTGTTTTTCTGAAACGTGTGCGTTTGGCAATGAACATGATCACATATGATTACATTGTATACATTCTTGTTTTGTTTTTGTTCCAAATCTCCCAGAATGGTCCATTCCCTCCCTCCGCGTCTGACCCTGCTTCTCCAACTAACCTGGGTGGCCTGACGTTCCTGGACCGAACCAGCACGGTCACCACTGCCAGCGCGCTGCGAGTCTGACCCGCGCTCTCCGGCGAGTCCTCCGCCCTGACGAACAGCACGTACGACCCCGCCGGCAGGGGCCGCCTCTGCAGCAGCTCCCCGCCTTCAGAGGAGACTGAGAACGCAGCCTCGCCGCCCGTCAGCGTACTGTTCTCAAATGAGAACCTTACGCGGCCGTTAGCGCCCTCGTCAGGGTCGGTGGCACGAACCTGATGGAGACGGGATGTGAATTAAGACGACTTCATGAATAAATACGACCCTGACGTATTTTCCTACTGACGTCGACAATTATAATCCTAAACGAAATCCTAAGTGAACTTTATCCGTAGCTTCAGTTGGGGTTGTGCATCACATTCAGCCATTTCAGTTTGTATTTAGTGGTCAGTTTAGCCATTTGTTCTCGAATATGAAACACTGACATGGCCATTGGCCAAATACTGTCTGGCTCTTACTGAGACGCGTGTGGCCATACACACCTTGCATTATGTGCATTGCTACACTCAACTTGCACTTCAGTTACATATGCAAATTAAAAACAAAATGAACTTCTTATTGGTGACTTACGGACACCAAGACGGCGATGAAGGCAGGCGGCGTCACTTACCGTCCCTATCACGGCTCCCACCGAGCTGTTTCCATCCACTATAAGCTGATACGTGTTCGCGGGCTGGAACTGTGGGTTGTTGTCGTTCGAGTCCAGCAGGTTAATCATGACGTTTGTCACCGATCTGCTTTGTCTCCTGAAAACCGTCAATTCCATTGGATTATTGTAAACCATGGTTATTATTGAATTCATACTTCGGGCATTTTTTTTCTTCTAGACATTTCTTTTGTACGAAAACAAACTTATTTAAACCTATAAACCATGGTTGGATTTTTTGTTTTTTATTCCACAATGAAACTTTGATTTCTCATTTCAAATTAATTACTTTAACATCACAACAACCAAAATTATCCTCACCGTTTATCTAACACGTTCGGAATCAGTTCGTCAGCGTATATCCCGATCTTCAGCTGGAGCTGCGTCTCGCGGTCCAGCTTCGTCTGGTCTGCCACCGTTAGCCACCCGGTGACCGGGTCAAGGCCAAACGCGCCAGACGGGTCGTCCAGGTTGTACGTGAAGTTAGCGTTCTCGCCCTGGGGAGGAGTGTGGTTCAGAATCAAGGCCAAACGGGCCAGACGGGTCGTCCAGGTTGTACGTGAAGTTGGCGTTCTCGCCCTGGGGAGGAGTGTGGTTCAGAATCAAGGCCAAACGGGCCGGACGGGTCGTCCAGGTTGTACGTGAAGTTAGCGTTCTCGCCCTGGGGAGGAGTGTGCTGTGAGCGTGGAGCGAGTTTGATATTTGTTAGTAGAAAGCTATACTTGTTTTGGTGTATGCAGTTTTGTGGTTGCTACACAAAGCTGCTGCCTGCTCGCAAGCATTAACATTTGAAGTTTCCTATAAAGTTAACACTCTTGACTACCCGTATATTTTGTTTTTATTATGTATGCATTCATAAATATCGTTGTTTTCTTGCTTCAGGATTGCCAGCTTGGTCCACGGGAATCCATTTAGTTAATTAACGGCGATTGGATGGCCTTCAATCGTGTTATTACATGGGAATAAAAGCTACGAAATTAATGCAATGAAGTAAATAGTAATATTGTATAGGTGCCTGTTATGAGTATTATGATGCTAATAAGATGACAGAAATGCTCATATGCTCGTGCTCATATTACCAAAAATGAAAAATGATGAGAAAAGACGAGAAAAACTAACAACCTATATTACGCCGTATTTAAAATAGATGGATGCAAAACAAAACTATAGGAAGACGCAAAACCATGATGTCTGACCGATCGGCTTTGAAAGTTAGCGCTGTGGACCTCCAGCGTTTTCTGTTTTCATATTCTGCGCCGCTTTTCACCTCACTTGACACTATCTGTATCCACCTGACTTTCTACATTGAGGGAAGCGATGAGAAGCCACATGAGCATACTGGTATAAATCTCCGTATATGCAGGAAAGAGAAGGTCACATCAATAAATAGCACCCCTCCTCGCCATGTTGGTGTTTACAGTACATTCACTACACACCGTATTCACTGTCACAGTGAATACGGTGAAGAAAGGCACACCTTATGTTCTCACCTTGTCGGCGTCGGTGGCGTGCACCTGGACGATACTGAAGCCGTGCAGCAGGTTCTCAATGATGCTGATGTTGTACCGGTCCACCACGAAGTCGGGCCGGTTGTCGTTCAGATCCGTGATCTTGACCTTGACCGCGGCGCGCGCTGACCTTAACCTGTCGTCGGTCTGCCACGCCTCTATTGTCAAGGTCACCTCGTCCTGGGGAGAGGCAGGGAGGGGAAAATGTCAGTGTCACCTCGTCCTGGGGAGAGGCAGGGAGGGGCAAATGTTAGGGTCACCTCGTCCTGGGGAGAGGCAGAGAGGGGCAAATGTCAGGGTCACCTCGTCCTGAGGAGATATAGGGAGGGGCAAATGTCAGGGTCACCTCATCCTGGGGAGAGGCAGGGAGGAGCAAATGTCAGGGTCACCTCGTCCTGGGGAGATACGGGGAGGGGCTGATGTCAGCGTCACCTCGTCCTGGGGAGATGCAGGGAGGGGCAAATGTCAGGGTCACCTCGTCCTAGGGAGAGACAGGGAGGGGCAAATGGCAGGGTCACCTCGTCCTAGGGAGAGACAGAGAGGGGAAAATGTCAGGGTCACCTCGTCCTAGGGAGAGACAGGGAGGGGCAAATGTCAGGGTCACCTCGTCCTGGGGAGAGGCAGGGAGGGGCAAATGCCAGGGTCACCTCCTCCTGGGTAGAGACAGGGAGGGGCAAATGTCAGGGTCACCTCGTCCTGGGGAGAGGCAGGGAGGGGCTGACGCCAGGGTCACCTCGTCCTGGGGAGAGGCAGGGAGGGGCTGACGTCAGGATCACCTCGTCTTAGTGGTGACGTAGAGAGGGCGAGGGCGTTAGAGCTCGTTGATGTCTGTTCATCGATTCTGGTATATTATATGACGTGATATACATACGTGAATTTGTCAAACTTAAGCTGGTTCGTGAACTGTACATACAAATATAAAAACACAAAAATATTTCGGGGGGATTTAGTGAGTAAAATTGAAAACAGTGTACATTGTTCTCACCATTTCCCTCATCATTGGTTGCAGTTTTCATATTACTTAACACAATTTTCTGTCTGTGAGGAACAAATAACCAACCCATAGATTGAACATGTCCCGGACAGACAAAACAAATGTATTTTACGCTTGCATTTCGAACACAAATTGATGAAAAGAGACGACCAGCATCACTCACGTCTTCCATCTGTTCGCGGTCGAACGTCTTGATGAGCGTCAGCGCTCCTGTGCCGCTATCTAGACTGAAGTGTTGCCCGCTGTTGCCAGATTGGATCCCGTAGGAGAGCGGCTGGTCGATTGCCAGATCACCGTCATAGGCCAGGATGGCCGGCTCCGTCCGCAGCAGCAGCTGCAGCGACCGCATCTGAAACGCAGGATCGCATTACGTTTCCGTAACTTCGCGCTTATGAATCGCTTACCGTAGTACACGTGAAGGGTTCCTCCTCTTGTTGCACCAAAATGTGTGAGGGTTATCATTGTGGGTAAATTACTTTCCTTATCCCAATGGTACGCTTCACGTCTCCATCTGTTACCCAGCAAGGTGGCTGGGTTTGATCCTGGGTTTGATCCCTTTGATCCTGGGTTTGATCCTGCCACTTTGCCCCTGACTAGGTGGCCCGTAGCCGGCGGCAGTGGCCGTCAAAGCCCACCTGAGATCAGGGCGCGGTGAGAGCCGTACCGAGTCGTGGTGGAGAGACGTAACCCCGGAGAACCAACCAGACAAAGGGGTGTTTACACTTCTAAGCAAAAGCAAACAAGAGCAACCGATACAAGTAGAAGTATCGGTTGCAGTGATACCTATCCTACTTGAGGTCCAGCTGGCACTTGGTAGGTGCCAGCAATGTGAACTGACCTGAGGTCCCGGGTACTCTGTAGGTGCTGCAGCAATGTGAACTGACTCCAGGTCCCGGGTACTCTGTAGGTGCTGCAGAAATGTGAACTGACCTGAGGTCCCGGGTACTCTGTAGGTGCCAGCAATGTGAACTGACATGAGGTCCCGGGTACTCTGTAGGTGCCAGCAATGTGAACTGGCCTGAGGTCCCGGGTACTCTGTAGGTGCCAGCAATGTGAACTGACCTGAGGTCCCGGGTACTCTGTAGGTGCCAGCAATGTGAACTGACCTGAGGTCCCGGGTACTCTGTAGGTGCCAGCAATGTGAACTAACCTGAGGTCCCGGGTACTCTGTAGGTGCTGCAGAAATGTGAACTGACCTGAGGTCCCGGGTACTCTGTAGGTGCTGCAGCAATGTGAACTGACCTGAGGTCCCGGGTACTCTGTAGGTGCTGCAGCAATGTGAACTGACCTGAGGTCCCGGGTACTCTGTAGGTGCTGCAGCAATGTGAACTGACCTGAGGTCCCGGGTACTCTGTAGGTGCTGCAGCAATGTGAACTGACCTGAGGTCCCGGGAACTCTGTAGGTGCTGCAGCAATGTGAACTGACCTGAGGTCCCGGGTACTCTGTGAACTGACCTGAGGTCCCTGGTACTCTGTGAACTAACCTGAGGTCCCGGGTACTCCGTGACGCTGGCCCGGTAGATGGCAGCGGTGAAGACGGGAGGCAGGTCGTCACCGTCCCGGACGGACACGGTCAGCTGGGCTCGACTCAGCCGGGCCGGAGCTCCCCGGTCCTGCGGAACAGACAGGAGATGACGTCATCAAGGGTATTACGTCATGAAGGTCATATTGTGGAACGTTCGTTGATTTGATTAAATACTGCGCACCATTATAATAAAGTCATGTGCCAGAAGCTATGTTTATTGCTTATGGTATGGTAATGCTATAAATATGTAAAAGAGTCCTTAAATGATTAGTTTTATCGGGTATTAAGGTAGAAAGGGAAGTGTGAAAGGCACTTGCTGCTCAGGCATTGACACTCCATTATAATGGTATAAGCTTACCGATGCTGTTATGGTCAGGTTGAGTTCCCGGTCGCCACTCTCGAAATCGAGCGGCTTTTCCAGCACGACAGCAGCGCCATTGTTCGGCAGCGACGTCAAGCTGAACTTCAGGTTCTCGTTGCCACGCGATATCCAATAGTAGATGTCGCTGTTGGCCGTATTCGCCTTGTCCCGGTCTTTGGTCATGATTTCGTCGAATATGACCATCCCTAGCATGTGGAGAAACACGTCAATCATCAGCTTTTCATGAATGTTAAGTGATTCGAAAATGATCTCATCAAAAGATGCATGTGATGAAAGGAAAACTTATCACGGTATGCAAACCTGTGTTTTGTGTTTGGCTCACGTTAAAGTATAAAAAAATATTAATTTCAATTCGAATGCATAGTTAACAACTTCGTTGTTTGCTTATTGGAGTCTTAGGGCGCGTCGAAGTTAAGAAGTTATGACGCGTCGCATCATAGTACGGAAAATCAAACTTAACCCGCCATTGGCTGGGGGGGGGGGGGGAACGCCCCCTGACGAACTTTCCCAATAGCTCAAAAACTAATAGCGCTATCAACGTGAAAATTGGGGTACCTTCTCCCATACCAATTGTACGTCTTCTGTTAAAAAAGAAAGAAATATTCTTATTTATTTTTAGATATAGCGAATTTAGTGACGTCACTGCACACGAGTTTGACGGGGAAAAAATCAGCTAAACTTTAACAGACCGTACAAAGTCCATATTTTGAGCAAAATGCAATCAAAAACTTCAAAAGACAGCAAATGTTAAGGGCTACAAAATAGTTATCTCGGATGTCTGAAAATTTTGCTTTTTAACCCCGAAAGAATACAAAAACGACTTTGTTCGGGAGAAGAAAAAAGTGTCTGTAAAATCAACATTTTTGAAGATATTAAAATGGAACATATCTTAGCAAACCACACATGGGCAATTTCCAAACCGAATTTCAAAATAATATCATCCTTTTTGACTGACTTATGGCTTCTAAAGCATGAGTAACTCATGACGTATGTTTGGTTTAGTTTGTTTTCTTTCGCTTTTTAACGACCAGCTACGAAAAAATAAACAATCACCCCTGCATTTATGAGGCATAACTTGTCCAGAAACATGCCGTTTTATTTATATTTATAAATTTCAAATTATGTCCTTATGTGGCCTGACCTTGACATGAGCTTGACATTAACTTCACTTAAATGAGGTTAGGTGGTTCCCACTACAAAGATGCGTGATGCGCAAGGATGTAACTTCACTCCGAAACATATTGGCCTGACCCCACGCTGACCTCTGGCTCTAACCTGACTCGACTATGACCTCTGACCTGGTGGGGTAAGCTCGTCCACGGTGACCTGGTACGGGGCGCCGACGAACACCGGAGGGTGATCATTGACGTCCTCAATATACAGCGTCACCAGCAGAGAGTCGGAGTCCTGCAACAGATGAAGCATCACGCCAGTCATTTGGAGAGTCGGAGCCCTAGGGCAATATGTGGTCACATCACATGTTTGTAGTCGGATCCCTGGAATCGGATCCCTGGAGTCGGATCCCTGGAGTCGGATCCCTGGATCAAATGTGTCCTTAGCATTAGCATAGGAAGCATTAGTCCTTTCGAGAGTTGGAACCCTGGAATGGAACAAATATGACGTCACATCAGTCCTTCTGAGTCCTGGGAGCTAGAGCAATGAACAAATGTGACGGCGCATCATTTATTCGACCGACGCCTGCCGTTATACAAATATTGTCTGTACATTTAGCATGTTTCCTTCAGTTATATGTCATATATTTCAAAACATTGAACATTAAGTTGTTGCTTTTTGCCTTTTTGTCATGCACCCCTTATTCTGATTATGTTCTCATTTTTTTTTTCTCGTTTTTTTTTCTGGGACCACCCTGAAGTTTTCACTGCACTTTGGTCTTGCATTGATCCCAATCCCTCAAATGTTTTTCTTCACATGGACAGATTTTTGAAACATTTGTTACCGCTTATAATTTGTCATAGCCACACATTAAAGTACTCTTTAAACCAATTGAGGACAGCTGTGCCGGGAAAATACCCGGAAAGCTTGCAGCCGCTGATAGAATTGACCTCGTCAATTACAACACAAAAAAAAAGACATTGGCTAGGTATTGGTCGAATGCAGATAATGGTTCCGACCTTGCGCTCCAGTAAACAAATTCAACTAGCTTGTGGTAAATAATTACACACGCAAGCTCTTGACCAATGGTCATGCATGACCATGGCGGCTGGAAAAGAGCCGCCCACGCGTGAAATGTGGGGACAGGACGCCTCCTGTCGACAGCTCGGTGCGTGGTGTTCAGCAACCACAAACTGTGCCGCTTCGAGAACCGGTCAGCAATTGGTCAATGGCGCGTGAAACCACACCGGGACCTTGACATGACCGCACGAGTTGTTTTTGTTGAACGCGTCCTTCTTACATGTGTTGAAAAAACGGCTGAGCGGAAAAACTACTGGCATGCATAGAGGAAGAACGGCATCATCCAGCGTAATGGAATACCATACATAGTACAAAATACTGAAAACTGACCAGCATATGCGTGTAATATCTTGGAGTGCTGTATATATTACGATAATGTAAGTTATGAATACGGTAGAGGACTTTGCTCCTTCATGAGGGAAAGGGATGATACCAACACGTCGCTTCCACATCCCGCACCAAACGTCTGTTTTCGGGATGAACAAAGGCTCGAGACATGACGTGGCACTTCCCGTGTGTCATCATCCCTCGATAGCTGCTGCTTTACATCTCAATAGCTCTGTCTCCGCCCATCAGGTGAAGACAGAGGCGGGTTCCCTCATCAGGTGAAGACAGAGGCGGGTTCCCTCATCACACCTTTGAGACAGCCGCCGGTGTGAGCATCGAACCGTTCCAGATCGCCAGTCGTGCGTGGCACGGCAGCCGCGACCCGACTTCTCAGGCGCGACTGATTCCCGCCACCGCGAGGGTCTCGCGGAAACGGGACTCCCGTGACCGCGAAACGTGAATATTGACGAGGGAGAGTGGATGCCTGCCTACATTCGATTCAGAAATTCGCTGATTGGGGAGTTTCGATATTTTTTGTTTGTTTTTCATGACTACATTTGTTCGTAAAAAGGAGCAATATATCTCAATCTCATAGCATTCCACATATATTTATGCTCGGATCTTCCAAGGAATTACATCTCAACTTATCACACTTAGTTTTCACTCATCTTCGTCAGGTCGTGTCTATTCTATGAGTTGTGATAATATCGATGAAGCTTACAATATCGCTCCACTGAACACCAACTCACCGTTTTTATCTCTCTCGGTCATGTGCGCATACATACATCATGGAATGATTTAAGTAAGCCTGAACAGATTGTTCCGAGACACGATGTAAATGCATTAATCATAGCAGCATAACCCTTAGTTCCTCGCCACGGCGTCCGTGCATTAATCACCCCACCATATAGCGTCTGTCCGTCGCTTCTATTGTGGCACGAAGTGAGCGAGCGATCACATCAATCACGGCGTCAGACAGCCGACAGACGGCAGCACGGCCAGTATATCACAGCAGAGACGAGCCGTCATACACCCGACTCAAGCCACAGCCGACAGACGGCAGCACGGCCAATATATCACAGCAGAGACGAGCCGTCATACACCCGACTCAAGCCACAGCCGACAGACGGCAGCACGGCCAGTATATCACAGCAGAGACGAGCCGTCATACACCCGACTCAAGCCACAGCCGACAGACGGCATCACGGCCAATATATCACAGCAGAGACGAGCCGTCACACACCCGACTCATGCCACAGCCGACAGACGGCAGCACGGCCAGTATATCACAGCAGAGACGAGCCGTCACACACCCGACTCCTGCCACAGCCGACAGACGGCAGCACGGCCAGTATATCACAGCAGAGACGAGCCGTCACACACCCGACTCCTGCCACAGCCGACAGCGCGACTAGCGTCAGTATATCACAGCAGAGACGAGCCGTCACACTCCCGACTCAAGCCACAGCCGACAGACGGCAGCACGGCCAGTATATCACAGCAGAGACGAGCCGTCATACACCCGACTCAAGCCACAGCCGACAGACGGCAGCACGGCCAATATATCACAGCAGAGACGAGCCGTCATACACCCGACTCCTGCCACAGCCGACAGACGGCAGCACGGCCAATATATCACAGCAGAGACGAGCCGTCACACACCCGTCTCATGCCACAGCCGACAGCGTGACTAGGGTCAGTATATCACAGCAGAGACGAGCCGTCACACACCCGACTCATGCCACAGCCGACAGCGCGACTAGCGTCAGTATATCACAGCAGAGACGAGCCGTCATACACCCGACTCATGCCACAGCCGACAGACGGCAGCACGGCCAGTATATCACAGCAGAGACGAGCCGTCATACACCCGACTCAAGCCACAGCCGACAGCGTGACTAGGGTCAGTATATCACAGCAGAGACGAGCCGTCACACTCCCGACTCAAGCCACAGCCGACAGCGTGACTAGGGTCAGTATATCACAGCAGAGACGAGCCGTCATACACCCGACTCATGCTACAGCCGACAGACGGCAGCACGGCCAATATATTACAGCAGAGACGAGCCGTCATACACTCGACTCCTGCCACAGCCGACAGCGCGACTAGCGTCAGTATATCACAGCAGAGACGAGCCGTCACACACCCGACTCAAGCCACAGCCGACAGACGGCATCACTGCCAATATATCACAGCAGAGACGAGCCGTCATACACCCGACTCATGCCACAGCCGACAGACGGCAGCACGGCCAGTATATCACAGCAGAGACGAGCCGTCATACACCCGACTCATGCCACAGCCGACAGCGCGACTAGCGTCAGTATATCACAGCAGAGACGAGCCGTCACACTCCCGACTCCAGCCACAGCCGACAGCGTGACTAGGGTCAGTATATCACAGCAGAGACGAGCCATCACACTCCCGACTCCAGCCACAGCCGACAGCGTGACTAGCGTCAGTATATCACAGCAGAGACGAGCCGTCACACACCCGACTCCAGCCACAGCCGACAGCGTGACTAGCGTCAGTATATCACAGCAGAGACGAGCCGTCACACTCCCGACTCCAGCCACAGCCGACAGCGTGACTAGCGTCAGTATATCACAGCAGAGACGAGCCGTCACACTCCCGACTCAAGCCACAGCCGACAGCGTGACTAGGGTCAGTATATCACAGCAGAGACGAGCCGTCACACTCCCGACTCAAGCCACAGCCGACAGACGGCAGCACGGCCAATATATCACAGCAGAGACGAGCCGTCATACACCCGACTCCTGCCACAGCCGACAGACGGCAGCACGGCCAATATATCACAGCAGAGACGAGCCGTCACACTCCCGACTCATGCCACAGCCGACAGACGGCAGCACGGCCAATATATCACAGCAGAGACGAGCCGTCACACACCCGTCTCATGCCACAGCCGACAGCGCGACTGGCGTCAGTATATCACAGCAGAGACGAGCCGTCACACACCCGACTCCAGCCACAGCCGCAGCGTGACTAGCGTCAGTATATCACAGCAGAGACGAGCCGTCACACACCCGACTCATGCCACAGCCGACAGACGGCAGCACGGCCAATATATCACAGCAGAGACGAGCCGTCACACTCCCGACTCCTGCCACAGCCGACAGACGGCAGCACGGCCAATATATCACAGCAGAGACGAGCCGTCATACACCCGACTCATGCCACAGCCGACAGACGGCATCACGGCCAATATATCACAGCAGAGACGAGCCGTCATACACCCGACTCATGCCACAGCCGACAGACGGCAGCACGGCCAATATATCACAGCAGAGACGAGCCGTCACACACCCGACTCAAGCCACAGCCGACAGCGTGACTAGGGTCAGTATATCACAGCAGAGACGAGCCGTCACACTCCCGACTCCTGCCACAGCCGACAGCGTGACTAGCGTCAGTATATCACAGCAGAGACGAGCCGTCACACACCCGACTCATGCCACAGCCGACAGCGTGACTAGCGTCAGTATATCACAGCAGAGACGAGCCGTCACACTCCCGACTCAAGCCACAGCCGACAGCGTGACTAGGGTCAGTATATCACAGCAGAGACGAGCCGTCACACACCCGACTCATGCCACAGCCGACAGACGGCAGCACGGCCAATATATCACAGCAGAGACGAGCCGTCACACACCCGTCTCATGCCACAGCCGACAGCGCGACTGGCGTCAGTATATCACAGCAGAGACGAGCCGTCACACACCCGACTCAAGCCACAGCCGACAGACGGCAGCACGGCCAATATATCACAGCAGAGACGAGCCGTCACACACCCGTCTCATGCCACAGCCGACAGCGCGACTGGCGTCAGTATATCACAGCAGAGACGAGCCGTCACACACCCGACTCCAGCCACAGCTGACAGCGTGACTAGCGTCAGTATATCACAGCAGAGACGAGCCGTCACACACCCGACTCATGCCACAGCCGACAGACGGCAGCACGGCCAATATATCACAGCAGAGACGAGCCGTCACACACCCGTCTCATGCCACAGCCGACAGCGCGACTGGCGTCAGTATATCACAGCAGAGACGAGCCGTCATACACCCGACTCAAGCCACAGCCGACAGACGGCAGCACGGCCAATATATCACAGCAGAGACGAGCCGTCACACTCCCGACCCAAGCCACAGCCGACAGCGTGACTAGGGTCAGTATATCACAGCAGAGACGAGCCGTCACACTCCCGACTCAAGCCACAGCCGACAGCGTCGTCATACGAGTCGGGTGTATGACGACTCCCGACTCAAGCCACAGCCGACAGCGTGACTAGGGTCAGTATATCACAGCAGAGACGAGCCGTCACACTCCCGACTCAAGCCACAGCCGACAGCGTGACTAGGGTCAGTATATCACAGCAGAGACGAGCCGTCACACTCCCGACTCATGCCACAGCTGACAGCGTGACTAGGGTCAGTATATCACAGCAGAGACGAGCCGTCACACTTCCGACTCATGCCACAGCCGACAGACGGCAGCACGGCCAATATATCACAGCAGAGACGAGCCGTCATACACCCGACTCATGCCACAGCCGACAGACGGCAGCACGGCCAATATATCACAGCAGAGACGAGCCGTCACACTTCCGACTCATGCCACAGCCGACAGACGGCAGCACGGCCAATATATCACAGCAGAGACGAGCCGTCACACACCCGACTCATGCCACAGCCGACAGACGGCAGCACGGCCAATATATCACAGCAGAGACGAGCCGTCACACACCCGACTCATGCCACAGCCGACAGACGGCAGCACGGCCAGTATATCACAGCAGAGACGAGCCGTCATACACCCGACTCATGCCACAGCCGACAGACGGCAGCACGGCCAATATATCACAGCAGAGACGAGCCGTCATACACCCGACTCCTGCCACAGCCGACAGACGGCAGCACGGCCAGTATATCACAGCAGAGACGAGCCGTCACACACCCGACTCATGCCACAGCCGACAGACGGCAGCACGGCCAATATATCACAGCAGAGACGAGCCGTCACACAACCCGTCTCATGCCACAGCCGACAGCGCGACTGGCGTCAGAATATCACAGCAGAGACGAGCTGTCACACACCCAACTCCAGCCACAGCCGACAGCGTGACTAGCGTCAGTATATCACAGCAGAGACGAGCCGTCACACTCCCGACTCCAGCCACAGCCGACAGCGTGACTAGCGTCAGTATATCACAGCAGAGACGAGCCGTCACACTCCCGACTCAAGCCACAGCCGACAGCGTGACTAGGGTCAGTATATCACAGCAGAGACGAGCCGTCACACTCCCGACTCAAGCCACAGCCGACAGCGTGACTAGGGTCAGTAGATCACAGCAGAGACGAGCCGTCTCACTCCCGACTCATGCCACAGCTGACAGCGTGACTAGGGTCAGTATATCACAGCAGAGACGAGCCGTCATACACCCGACTCCTGCCACAGCCGACAGCGCGACTAGCGTCAGTATATCACAGCGCAGGCGAGCCGTCACACTCCCGACTCATGCCACAGCCGACAGACGGCATCACGGCCAATATATCACAGCAGAGACGAGCCGTCACACTCCCGACTCAAGCCACAGCCGACAGCGCGACTAGCGTCAGTATATCACAGCAGAGACGAGCCGTCATACACCCGACTCATGCCACAGCCGACAGACGGCATCACGGCCAATATATCACAGCAGAGACGAGCCGTCATACACCCGACTCATGCCACAGCCGACAGACGGCAGCACGGCCAATATATCACAGCAGAGACGAGCCGTCACACACTCGACTCCTGCCACAGCCGACAGCGCGACTAGCGTCAGTATATCACAGCAGAGACGAGCCGTCACACTCCCGACTCCAGCCACAGCCGACAGCGTGACTAGCGTCAGTATATCACAGCAGAGACGAGCCGTCATACACCTGACTCATGTCACAGCCGACAGACGACAGCACGGCCAATATATCACAGCAGAGACGAGCCGTCACACACCCGACTCCAGCCACAGCCGACAGACGGCAGCACGGCCAATATATCACAGCAGAGACGAGCCGTCACACACCCGACTCCAGCCACAGCCGACAGCGTGACTAGCGTCAGTATATCACAGCAGAGACGAGCCGTCACACTCCCGACTCCAGCCACAGCCGACAGCGTGACTAGCGTCAGTATATCACAGCAGAGACGAGCCGTCACACTCCCGA
Organism: Chirona hameri; assembly: GCA_036785665.1. NCBI lineage: Eukaryota > Metazoa > Arthropoda > Thecostraca > Balanomorpha > Balanidae > Chirona > Chirona hameri. The sequence goes on from JAXIVJ010011346.1 coordinate 28,905, forward strand.
CTCAAGCCACAGCCGACAGCGTGACTAGGGTCAGTATATCACAGCAGAGACGAGCCGTCACACTCCCGACTCAAGCCACAGCCGACAGCGTGACTAGGGTCAGTATATCACAGCAGAGACGAGCCGTCATACACCCGACTCATGCCACAGCCGACAGCGCGACTAGCGTCAGTATATCACAGCAGAGACGAGCCGTCATACACCTGACTCATGTCACAGCCGACAGACGACAGCACGGCCAATATATCACAGCAGAGACGAGCCGTCATACACCCGACTCATGCCACAGCCGACAGCGCGACTAGCGTCAGTATATCACAGCAGAGACGAGCCGTCATACACCCGACTCAAGCCACAGCCGACAGACGGCATCACGGCCAATATATCACAGCAGAGACGAGCCGTCATACACCCGACTCAAGCCACAGCCGACAGCGTGACTAGGGTCAGTATATCACAGCAGAGACGAGCCGTCACACTCCCGACTCAAGCCACAGCCGACAGCGTGACTAGGGTCAGTATATCACAGCAGAGACGAGCCGTCACACACCCGACTCAAGCCACAGCCGACAGCGTGACTAGGGTCAGTATATCACAGCAGAGACGAGCCGTCACACTCCCGACTCAAGCCACAGCCGACAGCGTGACTAGGGTCAGTATATCACAGCAGAGACGAGCCGTCATACACCCGACTCATGCCACAGCCGACAGACGGCAGCACGGCCAATATATCACAGCAGAGACGAGCCGTCATACACCCGACTCATGCCACAGCCGACAGACGGCAGCACGGCCAGTATATCACAGCAGAGACGAGCCGTCATACACCCGACTCATGCCACAGCCGACAGACGGCAGCACGGCCAATATATCACAGCAGAGACGAGCCGTCATACACCCGACTCATGCCACAGCCGACAGACGGCAGCACGGCCAGTATATCACAGCAGAGACGAGCCGTCACACACCCGACTCCTGCCACAGCCGACAGCGTGACTAGCGTCAGTATATCACAGCAGAGACGAGCCGTCACACTCCCGACTCAAGCCACAGCCGACAGCGTGACTAGGGTCAGTATATCACAGCAGAGACGAGCCGTCACACTCCCGACTCATGCCACAGCCGACAGACGGCAGCACGGCCAGTATATCACAGCAGAGACGAGCCGTCACACACCCGTCTCATGCCACAGCCGACAGCGCGACTAGCGTCAGTATATCACAGCAGAGACGAGCCGTCACACTCCCGACTCATGCCACAGCCGACAGACGGCAGCACGGCCAGTATATCACAGCAGAGACGAGCCGTCACACACCCGTCTCATGCCACAGCCGACAGCGTGACTAGGGTCAGTATATCACAGCAGAGACGAGCCGTCACACTTCCGACTCATGCCACAGCCGACAGACGGCAGCACGGCCAATATATCACAGCAGAGACGAGCCGTCACACACCCGACTCAAGCCACAGCCGACAGACGGCAGCACGGCCAATATATCACAGCAGAGACGAGCCGTCACACACCCGACTCAAGCCACAGCCGACAGACGGCAGCACGGCCAATATATCACAGCAGAGACGAGCCGTCATACACCCGACTCATGCTACAGCCGACAGACGGCAGCACGGCCAATATATCACAGCAGAGACGAGCCGTCATACACTCGACTCCTGCCACAGCCGACAGCGCGACTAGCGTCAGTATATCACAGCAGAGACGAGCCGTCATACACCCGACTCATGCCACAGCCGACAGACGGCAGCACGGCCAGTATATCACAGCAGAGACGAGCCGTCATACACCCGACTCCTGCCACAGCCGACAGCGCGACTGGCGTCAGTATATCACAGCAGAGAAGAGCCGTCACACACCCGACTCCAGCCACAGCCGACAGCGTGACTAGGGTCAGTATATCACAGCAGAGACGAGCCGTCACACTCCCGACTCCAGCCACAGCCGACAGCGTGACTAGCGTCAGTATATCACAGCAGAGACGAGCCGTCACACACCCGACTCATGCCACAGCCGACAGCGTGACTAGGGTCAGTATATCACAGCAGAGACGAGCCGTCACACTCCCGACTCAAGCCACAGCCGACAGCGTGACTAGCGTCAGTATATCACAGCAGAGACGAGCCGTCACACTCCCGACTCAAGCCACAGCCGACAGCGTGACTAGGGTCAGTATATCACAGCAGAGACGAGCCGTCACACTCCCGACTCAAGCCACAGCCGACAGACGGCAGCACGGCCAATATATCACAGCAGAGACGAGCCGTCATACACCCGACTCCTGCCACAGCCGACAAACGGCAGCACGGCCAATATATCACAGCAGAGACGAGCCGTCATACACCCGACTCCTGCCACAGCCGACAAACGGCAGCACGGCCAATATATCACAGCAGAGACGAGCCGTCATACACCCGACTCCTGCCACAGCCGACAAACGGCAGCACGGCCAATATATCACAGCAGAGACGAGCCGTCATACACCCGACTCCTGCCACAGCCGACAGACGGCAGCACGGCCAATATATCACAGCAGAGACGAGCCGTCACACTTCCGACTCATGCCACAGCCGACAGACGGCAGCACGGCCAATATATCACAGCAGAGACGAGCCGTCATACACCCGACTCATGCCACAGCCGACAGACGGCAGCACGGCCAATATATCACAGCAGAGACGAGCCGTCATACACCCGACTCATGCCACAGCCGACAGCGCGACTAGGGCCAATATATCACAGCAGAGACGAGCCGTCACACACCCGACTCATGCCACAGCCGACAGACGGCAGCACGGCCAATATATCACAGCAGAGACGAGCCGTCATACACCCGACTCAAGCCACAGCCGACAGACGGCAGCACGGCCAATATATCACAGCAGAGACGAGCTGTCACACACCCGACTCCTGCCACAGCCGACAGCGCGACTAGCGTCAGTATATCACAGCGCAGGCGAGACGTCACACTCCCGACTCAAGCCACAGCCGACAGCGTGACTAGGGTCAGTATATCACAGCAGAGACGAGCCGTCACACACCCGACTCATGCCACAGCCGACAGACGGCAGCACGGCCAATATATCACAGCAGAGACGAGCCGTCACACACCCGACTCATGCCACAGCCGACAGACGGCAGCACGGCCAATATATCACAGCAGAGACGAGCCGTCACACTCCCGACTCCAGCCACAGCCGACAGCGTGACTAGGGTCAGTATATCACAGCAGAGACGAGCCGTCACACACCCGACTCATGCCACAGCCGACAGACGGCAGCACGGCCAATATATCACAGCAGAGACGAGCCGTCACACACCCGTCTCATGCCACAGCCGACAGCGCGACTGGCGTCAGTATATCACAGCAGAGACGAGCCGTCACACACCCGACTCAAGCCACAGCCGACAGCGTGACTAGGGTCAGTATATCACAGCAGAGACGAGCCGTCACACTCCCGACTCAAGCCACAGCCGACAGCGTGACTAGGGTCAGTATATCACAGCAGAGACGAGCCGTCACACTCCCGACTCAAGCCACAGCCGACAGCGTGACTAGGGTCAGTATATCACAGCAGAGACGAGCCGTCACACTCCCGACTCAAGCCACAGCCGACAGCGTGACTAGGGTCAGTATATCACAGCAGAGACGAGCCGTCACACTCCCGACTCAAGCCACAGCCGACAGCGTGACTAGGGTCAGTATACCACAGCAGAGACGAGCCGTCACACTCCCGACTCAAGCCACAGCCGACAGCGTGACTAGGGTCAGTATATCACAGCAGAGACGAGCCGTCACACACCCGACTCATGCCACAGCCGACAGACGGCAGCACGGCCAATATATCACAGCAGAGACGAGCCGTCATACACCCGTCTCATGCCACAGCCGACAGACGGCAGCACGGCCAATATATCACAGCAGAGACGAGCCGTCACACACCCGACTCCTGCCACAGCCGACAGACGGCAGCACGGCCAATATATCACAGCAGAGACGAGCCGTCACACACCCGTCTCATGCCACAGCCGACAGCGTGACTAGGGTCAGTATATCACAGCAGAGACGAGCCGTCACACACTCGACTCCTGCCACAGCCGACAGCGCGACTAGCGTCAGTATATCACAGCAGAGACGAGCCGTCACACTCCCGACTCCAGCCACAGCCGACAGCGTGACTAGCGTCAGTATATCACAGCAGAGACGAGCCATCACACTCCCGAATCAAGCCACAACCGACAGCGTGACTAGGGTCAGTATATCACAGCAGAGACGAGCCGTCACACTCCCGACTCAAGCCACAGCCGACAGCGTGACTAGGGTCAGTATATCACAGCAGAGACGAGCCGTCACACTCCCGACTCAAGCCACAGCCGACAGCGTGACTAGGGTCAGTATATCACAGCAGAGACGAGCCGTCACACTCCCGACTCAAGCCACAGCCGACAGCGTGACTAGGGTCAGTATATCACAGCAGAGACGAGCCGTCACACTCCCGACTCCAGCCACAGCCGACAGACGGCAGCACGGCCAGTATATCACAGCAGAGACGAGCCGTCACACTCCCGACTCATGCCACAGCCGACAGACGGCAGCACGGCCAATATATCACAGCAGAGACGAGCCGTCACACACCCGACTCATGCCACAGCCGACAGACGGCAGCACGGCCAATATATCACAGCAGAGACGAGCCGTCACACACCCGACTCATGCCACAGCCGACAGACGGCAGCACGGCCAATATATCACAGCAGAGACGAGCCGTCACACACCCGACTCATGCCACAGCCGACAGACGGCAGCACGGCCAATATATCACAGCAGAGACGAGCCGTCACACTCCCGACTCAAGCCACAGCCGACAGCGTGACTAGGGTCAGTAGATCACAGCAGAGACGAGCCGTCACACTCCCGACTCATGCCACAGCCGACAGCGTGACTAGGGTCAGTATATCACAGCAGAGACGAGCCGTCACACTCCCGACTCCTGCCACAGCCGACAGACGGCAGCACGGCCAATATATCACAGCAGAGACGAGCCGTCACACACCCGACTCCAGCCACAGCCGACAGCGCGACTAGCGTCAATATATCACAGCAGAGACGAGCCGTCACACTCCCGACTCATGCCACAGCCGACAGACGACAGCACGGCCAATATATCACAGCAGAGACGAGCCGTCATACACCCGACTCAAGCCACAGCCGACAGCGCGACTAGCGTCAGTATATCACAGCGCAGGCGAGCCGTCACACTCCCGACTCATGTCACAGCCGACAGACGGCATCACGGCCAATATATCACAGCAGAGACGAGCCGTCACACACCCGACTCATGCCACAGCCGACAGACGGCAGCACGGCCAATATATCACAGCAGAGACGAGCCGTCATACACCCGACTCATGCTACAGCCGACAGACGGCAGCACGGCCAATATATCACAGCAGAGACGAGCCGTCACACACCCGACTCCTGCCACAGCCGACAGCGCGACTAGCGTCAGTATATCACAGCAGAGACGAGCCGTCACACACCCGACTCCAGCCACAGCCGACAGCACGACTAGCGTCAGTATATCACAGCAGAGACGAGCCGTGTGAAGGCCGACTCACTGTTCAACATACGGCACGACTACCGACTCCTCCTGATCACGACTACCGACTCCTCCTGATCACGACTACCGACTCCTCCTGATCTCGACTACCGACTCCTCCTGATCACGACTACCGACTCCTCCTGATCACGACTACCAACTCCTCCTGAGCACGACTACCAACTCCTCCTGATCACGACTACCGACTCCTCCTGATCACGACTTTCGACTCCTCCTGATCACGACTACCGACTCCTCCTGATCACGACTACCGACTCCTCCTGAGCAGACAGACAGACGGCACGACTATTATTAGTGCATCACGCCACGTGCGAGCTATCAGACAGCTGACTCGCTGATGATCAGCCATCTTTGACGCGCTGTCGTCGCGCACAACACCCCAGCAGTGGATCCAGGGAAACCAGCGGGACGAACGCCCTTAAAATTGACCGGAAATCTATATATTTCCTTAGTTTAGGAGAAACATAACCAACTTCTAATAGGAAGTTTTGTTTCTCTCAAAAGAGTTATTAATTCCTGAGGAAGGGAATTCTGATCATTTGTAAGGATTGTTGTGACCTGTTTCGAAGCAAACTTGTTACCGCTATGTGTGTTCCGTCCTTTCCTCGTCCCTGCCCCGTCCTGCACCTTTCGCTCCCCCTCCCCCTCCCACTCTTCCCGTGTCCGTCATTGCTGACTTCAGCACCCCCGGCGGCGATTTTCTTTCTGCACCAAACGTGTCCCCATTGGCGGCAGCGGTCAGACCCGAAATCGACCCAGCTGTACGGCAGGCACGACTGCCTTTGAAGGTCACTCTGAACGTGTTACCGGCCTCCGTGCAGTGAAACCCACCACCGCCGCCGCGCCGCCGCCGCGCCGCCACCACCGCCACCGCCGCCGCGCTGTGTCGTTCCCTTCCCACGCTCCACACACACACAGCCAAGGGACTGGATGTTATCGCGGGAGTGGGTTGATCGTGTGGCCGCAGGCTCCGGGTCTCAATCCACTCCGAGGCCGAGGCCGCAGTCCGGTCCTGCATTGCATCTTAGTGTAATGGTACGCCGAGGGAAGTGGATCATGGTGCCGCCACGGAAACATGTTCTCTGAGGTCACTTGAGCAGAGCCGCTCTTACTCTTGCACAAACGCACAGGTCATCTAGAATATGATCTAGAAATAAAATCTGCAGAGTATATTTCACATTTTCTTACACAGCTCCCTGGCGAAAATATGTGGAATTGCAACTGTTCGGAGTTCAGACCAGATTCGACCAATCAACCATTCAGTCGTGCGGTCATTCAGCCAGGAGCGGCGGAAGAGGGGGGCAGGGGGGACAGTTGCCCTCCCCCAACTCAGCCGAGGGACGCTTTGTGTTTGGCAGGGGCTGCGGATTCCAAGGGAAAGCCGAGGCCAAGGGAGCCAAGAGGGCCTCTGGGTGCTGGAGGGGGCGCTCTGGCCGCCTGAGGGGCGCTCTGGCCGCCTGAGGGGCGCTCTGGCCGCCTGAGGGGGCGCGCTGTGACGTTTTCTGTGATTCTCTGTGAATTTCTCTGAAAATTCTCTGTGACGTTTCATGCATCCCTATTTCAAAGCCAGGATGAACCATGAAATATGTTACAAGCGCTTTGTGAAAAGTACAATATTTGGATCCGTTGGAACGGTTTCGTTAGAACATTTTTTGCAGCTTTAAAAAAAAAATTAGTCCGAATGTTTTGAATGGATGGATTTCCGAGGCATAGCTTGTTGCGCAGGCCCTGGCCCCACCACCCGATCAAGCGATTCCTGGCTTCGTAGGTGTTGTTGGCACGGCTTTTCTCCGTATATTTTGATAATGCAAGGGGCGGGGCCGGTGGGGCCGCATTTGGAAGCGTTCGTACGTGGATTTATTGGAAGTCTCTCGTTGGAACGTTCGTTGGAACGTTCGTTGGAACGTTCGTTGGAAAGTTCGTTGGAACGTTCGTTGGAACGTTCGTTGGTTCGTTGGAACGTTGGTTCGTTGGAACGTTCGTTGGACCGTTCGTTGGAGACTTCCAACGTTCCAACGTTCGTTGGAACGTTGGAAGTCTCTTATTGGAAGTCTTCTTCTCTCGTTGGAACGTTTTTTTCAGTGTTCGTACGTGTTATTGGAACGTTTTTTTTTTTGCTCGTATTTTTGACAATTGCAAGGGGCGGAGCCGCGCAAATACATCGGACAACTTATTTACGCCGTAGGGTTAGGTTTGATCTACAAGATGGTCTGGGGGGTCCAGAGGTGGAGACAGCCCTCCCCCCCCCCCCCCTGGTAAGTCGCAGCGCAGCGAGAGAATGCGTCCGGAGCGTTCTAAGCGTGGCTCCCTGTGACGGTAATTACTGTAATTACTGTTCAGGTCAGGTCCGATTATGTGAAAACAATTTTGTAATTACAATTTTGTAATCACAATTTTTTAATTACCATTTTTTAAATTCCAAAATTTTAATAACATATCGAACCCAGCGAAAGTTAGCCTGCCTAGCATTGTTATTTATCATGAAGGCATATAATGTTTCATGCACTCTATCTTTTGCAAATATGTACCAAACTTCTATGAACAATCAACAAGCATTTGAAAAAAAGTCCATTGAAATCGGCAGTTTAACTTGGCCTCGGACGGCGAAATATCTATTGTTCACGACTTATTTTTCTACATCCATCAATTTTCAACAAACAGGTATTTAATAGGTATATTACAATGCACACATGCAAAGTTTATCTAAACCGCTTATCCATAATCAATCAATAAACGTTTCAGAAAATCGTGATGCATTCCGCGGATTAACTTGGCCAAGGATGGTCGCCATCCTTATTTATTCTATAGTATTTATTTTATAGTATATAGTATCGCATACGTATTTAGTGTATGCGATTTGTTTCATTGACAAATCAGGGACGTTGTCACGCTTCTTGGAGCACTTATCTTCATTCCTGGCCCTATGACTTGTTTACAAATAACATTCAAACCAGAGATAGTGATGGATTATACTGTTCGTCACCATATGTTAGTACCAAAAATCCATAATTTAATTTTTGAAATAGAAAATGTTGTTATTTCACTTTTAAATTGAGGCACGATCAATTTGAAACCATACATGTGTCACAGTAAAATGCAAATAAATAAATAAGAAGGTGAATATTTCACTTTAATACATGTTATTGTTGTTATGTAGTTTGCCCCAGGGAAGCGCAATTTACTTTGTACATCTCCATTCAGCTGAACGTTCCTAAAACTATGCATACTAGGATATAACCACGGCAAAACTATTGAATATGTTCCTCATTATTGGGACACAGTCAATGCGCACGTGTGCTCCCGTACCGTTTCATATTTCAACCCTGTTTTAGCTTTACCAGAGCGCGCCCGCTCGGTCATCGCCTAAAAAGGCGTGTTACTGGTATTACTGGTGTAATATTGTGGCCTAAATCCGAGGAGATATCATTTCGCGCCATTTTTTTGGGAGGGAGGGCGCTTGGCCCGAGGGTTTCTTTGCCCCCCCATCCGAAAATACCTTCCGCCGCCACTGCATTCTCAGCATGAAATAATGGACCAAAGTATTGGTCGTATGTGCAGTGTGCAGTGGGCCTCGGTCTTCATGCTATTAGCGGCCGTAAAAAGAGTAGCCATTCAGGGGGCGAGTAGGAGTTGGTCATATTACCATGCATTATCATCGTCGAAGTTCCCTGGGCGGCGGAGTAGAACAGTTTTCGATTATCGACTACTATGAACGGCAGACCGCTTGGTACCCTGATCGTCGGCGATAACTTTTGAAGAAACCAACTGGCATGAACGAATTTATCGCAAAGGATATTTCAGACCCTGCGCTAATTTGTATTATTACAGTCGGTTAATGTCAAACGAAAATTCAGGGAACTTGCCATTCACTCGTAATATTAGAACTCGCGCAGCGAATTTAATCGGTGGGTAGAGGCTATCGTGAAAGGGTGGAGCTATGCTCTGACGTCAGAGCTTAGCTCCGCCCTGGCTGACCTTGAACCGGCGCTCTCCGACCTGTGACCGGTCGGTTGCGATTGGTGGGCGGAGTCGAGGGTGGGACTACAGAGCGACCAGGCGATAGCCTCTATCCTAGCTCGCATTACCTTTAACATTACGAGTGAATGGAAAGTGCCCTTAATTTTCGTTTGACATTTGACACTAACAAACCTTAAGAATAAAATTAACGCAGGGCCTGAAACGTCCATTGCGAGAAATTCGCTCATGCTGGTTGATGCATTCCAAAATTATAGCCGAAAATTAGTGTCCCAAGAGGTCTGCCATTCACAGTAGACGGCTTGACGCCCTCCATTTATCGTGATGTCCGTTCACCAATCGATATCCGGTCTTTGTTCAGTTTCTGCTCGATGTCCTGTCCAGCATCCACTAGCTGTCCAGCATCCACTAGCTGTCCAGCATCCACTAGCTGTCCAGCATCCACTAGCTGTCCAGCATCCACTAGCTGTCCAGCATCCACTAGCTGTCCAGCATCCACTAGCTGTCCAGCATCCACTAGCTGTCCAGCATCCGCTAGCTGTCCAGCATCCGCTAGCTGTCCAGCATCCACTAGCTGTCCAGCATCCACTAGCTGTCCAGTATCAACTAGCTGTCCAGCATCTGCCACCTGTCCAGCATCCACTAGCTGTCCAGCATCCACTAGCAGTACAGCATCCATTAGCTGTACAGTATCCACTAGCTGTCCAGCATCCACTAGCAGTACAGCATCCATTAGCTGTCCAGCATCCACTAGCTGTCCAGCATCCACTAGCTGTCCAGCATCCTCTAGCTGTCCAGCATCCACTAGCTGTCCAGCATCCACTAGCTGTCCAGCATCCACTAGCTGTCCAGCACCCACTAGCTGTCCAGCATCCACTAGCTGTCCAGCATCCGCCACCTGTCCAGCATCCATTAGCGGCCCGTTCAGCACGTGACACGGCTGATTGGAGTACCGGAAGTGCTCAGTTCCGGGTCGCCGGTGACCTCTGGCATGCGCTCCCCGCCGCCCGAGACCGCCGCCGTCGTTACCCGCGACCAGCCGGTAAATCTGTGCAGCCTGCCCGAGCCACGCGCGCGTTCGGCTCGCCTGGAGACACCCGGCACCGGTGCGGTGGTGGGGCCGGATACCGTGACAAGAGGAAGGGGGCAGGGGCCGGCACCGGTGCGGTGGTGGGGCCGGGGACCGTGACACGAGGCAGGGGCTGGGTCCGGCGGTGTAACGCTGCTTTAGGAAGTCGAGTCCTAGTCCTTCGACGCCAGAGCCAGGAAAGGGAAATGGAACCTTCCTACATGTTCTGCACAGCGTGGCTGTATTGGGACGCAATACATAGCTTGGTCAAAACAGGTCACTGGTAACACTCGAACTGAAACTCTTGTGGTTCTGCGCTGATCTACGGAGGCGTATTTGAGGCCCGAGATGGAAAAGAAAATGGCGGCCATTGGCTGACCATTCAGCACATTCCAGAAGTATGTTCATGGCGACTTCGGGATTCATGCTTCAAAAACAGGACGCTGGAGAAAAATCTATCGGAAGCGCTTGGAACAACGGCCAATGGATGAAAGTTTCAGGACCCATTTGCGTTTGTATCGCAATTCGCATGAGTTTGAAACCAACCTCAAAACGTAGCAAGCAGCCGTCTGCAGTGCATCCTACTGTTACCTTCTCGCCCCTCCCCCGGTGAAAGTTCAGCTGTCCGGTCACCTGTGACGTCACGTCACGAGATGGCCGTGAGCATCGTCAGCGCTCATCAGTAGACTCCGAACACGCAGCACAGGACGGCGTGATGAACGGTTGGCCGCAACCGCACCGCACCGCACCGCACCGCACCGCACCGCACCGCTGACCGCGCTGTGCCGCACGGCACCCCGCACTAGCTTAGGCGCCATGAACATTGAACATGTGCAGGCATTGAAGCGTCCTGAACTCTACTGCCCACTGAGGGATGACATGACACAAGTAGCCGTTTAATTTTTACGCCAAAGAATTCCATGTGTTTGAAATACAACCCATATTTTATAGACGGCATCCGCAAGGTTGAAAACCGAAGGTTGGAGAGAAATGGAAGACCATGCCAAAGACAGACCTACAAAAACACCTTTGGTTTCTACTAGTTAACTCATTGACACATTTTATCAGCCATATATCGGACATTTAATCATATTTCATTGGTCCTTCGCGTCGGAGAAGCACACTACGCAGCAGTAGGTGCGCTCAGCAAAGAAGCAGTCAGGGCAGGGTACAGCTCCGCCATCGAGTCAGCGTAACCACTCCATCATCGAGTCAGCATAACCACTCCGCCATCACGTCAGACTCCGTCATCGAGACAACGTAACCACTCCGCCATCACGTCAGCGTAACCACTCCGCCATCACGTCAGCGTAACCACTCCGTCATCACGTCAACGTAACCACTCCGCCATCATGTCAGACTCAGTCATCGAGCCAACGTAACCACTCCGCCATCACGTCAGCGTAACCACTCCGCCATCACGTCAGCGTAACCACTCCGTCATCACGTCAACGTAACCACTCCGCCATCATGTCAGACTCAGTCATCGAGCCAACGTAACCACTCCGTCATCACATCAGCGTAACCACTCCGCCATCGAGTCAGCGTAACCACTCCGTCATCACGGCAGCGTAACCACTCCGTCATCACATCAGCGTAACCACTCCGCCATCGAGTCAGCGTAACCACTCCGCCATCACGTCAGCGTAACCACTCCGTCATTACGTCAGCGTAACCACTCCGCCATCACGTCAACGTAACCACTCCGTCATCACGTCAGCGTAACCACTCCGTCATCACGTCAGCGTAACCACTCCGTCATCACGTCAGACTCCGTCATCACGTCAGCGTAACCACTCCGCCATCGAGTCAGCGTAACCACTCCGTCATCACGTCAGCTTAACCACTCCGTCATCACGTCAGACTCCGTCATCACGTCAGCGTAACCACTCCGCCATCGAGTCAGCGTAACCACTCCGTCATCACGTCAGCGTAACCACTCCGCCATCACGCCAGACTCCGTCATCACGTCAGCGTAACCACTCCGCCATCACGCCAGACTCCGTCATCACGTCAGCGTAACCACTCCGTCATCACGTCAGACTCCGTCATCACGTCAGCGTAACCACTCCGCCATCACGTCAGACTCCGTCATCACGTCAGCTTAACCACTCCGTCATCACGTCAGCGTAACCTGAGGGTTGACGGCCAATGGACGGAAACGAGAGATTGATGTTCTTTGCTGATGGTGACTGTACAGTGCTCATGGTCAGGCACAGTCCGGTGACCAGCTAATTACAATGCAAAAACGAGTTAGCCTGTGAACTTGTGCTGAATTTACGTACGAGTTGGTCGTATTGAACAACAAAGATGATGATGATGATGGTTTTATTTTCTCAGAAGAAATGTTAGCGGTGGCTTGGCTCGGAGAGAGTGATTCTCAGAAGAAATCTGCTTTGTCTGAAGCTAATAAGCAACCGGAAGATATTGTTTGTAATGTGAGCATCGAACACACCCATGGGTAGCAATGCATTTCTTTGAATAATTTTAGTCGGAGCCTTTTGTTCGGGTGGCTTTCGGCTCAGTCTTCACGTCCGCTGGCCTCACCTTCCTGTAACCGCTTCCAACGACTGCAGGCCAGGCCATTCCAGCCTAGAGCTAATAGCATGAATCGAGACACAAGCTCTTATCAACTAGAACATGTCTGCCTTCTCGTAGGGGGTATGAGATCGGGTAGACTCGTTTAACTGAACACGCGAGGTTGGTTTGTGGCATGACCTGCGCAGAAAGAGAAATGACAATTCGCCATTGCTCGCGTCATACCCATGCCTGTTAGTCATTGTAAAGCTCATGCTCAACTCATTTCGGCAGCGAAAGCAAACGTCAATAGACAATTACACCGTGGCTGACATCCACTTAGCACCTTCCCATATGCAGCTCAGTGAGCGCACGAGCTTTCATCTTCATTAGACTGGAAAGCCACTTGTTCTGCTCCAGAATACATCCGCGACCGTTCCATTACCTTCCCTCATGCAGGGGAGAATCCAATGTAATCCGTCAGCCAAGTACAGCAGGAGTCTTACGCTTTCTTGCACTCCTGGTATGCAGATAAGATGCGACGATGAACAGCCGCATCCAACAACATTATTTAGTGATGGTGACCCCTGGCGAGATAAGCTGTTTGAAGTTCATTTCTTCGTCCGAATTCCGTGCTCTTACGAGTCGTTCCGTGAACAGTGGAAAGGTCCCGGGATCTAATCTGGCGGCTGGCGAAGTATTCCGGTCGGGGGGGGGGCTCTAATCTGGCGGCTTGCGAAGTATTCCGGTCGGGGGGGCTCTAATCTGGCGGCTGGCGAAGTATTTCCGGTCGGGGGGGCTCTATCTGGCGGCTGGCGAAGTATTCCGGTCGGGGAGGGGGGCTCTAATCTGGCGGCTGGCGAAGTATTCCGGTCGGGGGGGGGCTCTAATCTGGCGGCTGGCGAAGTATTCCGGTCTCTTAGTTTGGCTCAGTGTCAGAGACACCGACGATCTAGGACTCAATCATTTCTTCGTCGTGAAACGCCAATACCACCACTAAAGTTGTAAGGTGCGTTTTGGCACACTGACCAGGGATTTTTTTTTTTGTATCCGTCTCATCGTCATTCTACAACTGGCATATAGGTACTTCTCACTGTTAAAAAACTTTAGCACCTTTTGGTGATGATCAAAGTCAATTATAAGTGCTTCAATCAGAGCATTTCAAGTGAAAGGACTCTTTTCTAAGCCTCACCAGCCCGGCTGCTAATCTGTTTTAACAGGGCTTACCAGCGCATGTTCCACCTTTCTCTCGCGAATATCTGTCACACCAGGCCAGCATCCGCGTGCAGGCCTGCGCAGACCAAAGGTTTACTGTTGCCTTGTGCAAATGTTACCGATTCTAAGCATGTTCCTTTCACACGTGAGCATTAGCGCATTCACACGCATTGTGCATGCTTGGTTACGCCCTTAGATTTGAGCCTTCAATATGTAATTATGTTAGACCTTCAGTGTGCTCTTAGCTGCAGGGGCAGATCCAGGGGGAGACAATGGGTCATTACCCCCCCCCCCCCCCCCCCCCCCCCAAGCCCGCCCCCCCCCCCCCCCCCCCCCCCCCCCAAGGTCCTGAAACTATGATTTACCCCCCCCCCCAAACGGTCGGACGTTACAGTTGTAAATATTAGCTTTGCAGCAGTCAAAATCCAGCTATCCATAGTGAAAACTTGAAAATTTCGCGCCGCTTCACGGCATGACATAAAATTCGCAATTGCTTATACAAATTAGGAAAATAGGAAAAAGAATTCATGCAGTGTCTGGCAGAGGCTCTCCTTGGCG
>JAXIVJ010011347.1:37500-40000 GCA_036785665.1 Chirona hameri
CAGACAGACAGACAGACAGACAGACAGACAGACAGACAGACAGACAGACAGACAGACAGACAGACAGACAGACAGACAGACAGACAGACAGACAGACAGACAGACAGACAGACAGACAGACAGACAGACAGACAGACAGACAGACAGACAGACAGACAGACAGACAGACAGACAGACAGACAGACAGACAGACAGACAGACAGACAGACAGACAGACAGACAGACAGACAGACAGACAGACAGACAGACAGACAGACAGACAGACAGACAGACAGACAGACAGACAGACAGACAGACAGACAGACAGACAGACAGACAGACAGACAGACAGACAGACAGACAGACAGACAGACAGACAGACAGACAGACAGACAGACAGACAGACAGACAGACAGACAGACAGACAGACAGACAGACAGACAGACAGACAGACAGACAGACAGACAGACAGACAGACAGACAGACAGACAGACAGACAGACAGACAGACAGACAGACAGACAGACAGACAGACAGACAGACAGACAGACAGACAGACAGACAGACAGACAGACAGACAGACAGACAGACAGACAGACAGACAGACAGACAGACAGACAGACAGACAGACAGACAGACAGACAGACAGACAGACAGACAGACAGACAGACAGACAGACAGACAGACAGACAGACAGACAGACAGACAGACAGACAGACAGACAGACAGACAGACAGACAGACAGACAGACAGACAGACAGACAGACAGACAGACAGACAGACAGACAGACAGACAGACAGACAGACAGACAGACAGACAGACAGACAGACAGACAGACAGACAGACAGACAGACAGACAGACAGAGACAGACAGACAGACAGACAGACAGACAGACAGACAGACAGACAGACAGACAGACAGACAGACAGACAGACAGACAGACAGACAGACAGACAGACAGACAGACAGACAGACAGACAGACAGACAGACAGACAGACAGACAGACAGACAGACAGACAGACAGACAGACAGACAGACAGACAGACAGACAGACAGACAGACAGACAGACAGACAGACAGACAGACAGACAGACAGACAGACAGACAGACAGACAGACAGACAGACAGACAGACAGACAGACAGACAGACAGACAGACAGACAGACAGACAGACAGACAGACAGACAGACAGACAGACAGACAGACAGACAGACAGACAGACAGACAGACAGACAGACAGACAGACAGACAGACAGACAGACAGACAGACAGACAGACAGACAGACAGACAGACAGACAGACAGACAGACAGACAGACAGACAGACAGACAGACAGACAGACAGACAGACAGACAGACAGACAGACAGACAGACAGACAGACAGACAGACAGACAGACAGACAGACAGACAGACAGACAGACAGACAGACAGACAGACAGACAGACAGACAGACAGACAGACAGACAGACAGACAGACAGACAGACAGACAGACAGACAGACAGACAGACAGACAGACAGACAGACAGACAGACAGACAGACAGACAGACAGACAGACAGACAGACAGACAGACAGACAGACAGACAGACAGACAGACAGACAGACAGACAGACAGACAGACAGACAGACAGACAGACAGACAGACAGACAGACAGACAGACAGACAGACAGACAGACAGACAGACAGACAGACAGACAGACAGACAGACAGACAGACAGACAGACAGACAGACAGACAGACAGACAGACAGACAGACAGACAGACAGACAGACAGACAGACAGACAGACAGACAGACAGACAGACAGACACAGACAGACAGACAGACAGACAGACAGACAGACAGACAGACAGACAGACAGACAGACAGACAGACAGACAGACAGACAGACAGACAGACAGACAGACAGACAGACAGACAGACAGACAGACAGACAGACAGACAGACAGACAGACAGACAGACAGACAGACAGACAGACAGACAGACAGACAGACAGACAGACAGACAGACAGACAGACAGACAGACAGACAGACAAGACAGACAGACAGACAGACAGACAGACAGACAGACAGACAGACAGACAGACAGACAGACAGACAGACAGACAGACAGACAGACAGACAGACAGACAGACAGACAGACAGACAGACAGACAGACAGACAACAGACAGACAGACAGACAGACAGACAGACAGACAGACAGACAGACAGACAGACAGACAGACAGACAGACAGACAGACAGACAGACAGACAGACAGACAGACAGACAGACAGACAGACAGACAGACAGACAGACAGACAGACAGACAGACAGACAGACAGACAGACAGACAGACAGACAGACAGACAGACAGACAGACAGAACAGACAGACAGACAGACAGACAGACAGACAGACAGACAGACAGACAGACAGACAGACAGACAGACAGACAGACAGACAGACAGACAGACAGACAGACAGACAGACAGACAGACAGACAGACAGACAGACAGACAGACAGACAGACAGACAG
>JAXIVJ010011348.1:0-43869 GCA_036785665.1 Chirona hameri
TCATCCTCATCCTCATCTTCTTCAACGTGCTCACCGCTCGGCCCCTGAGTCGAGGCCGCTGTGAATGTGAGAGAGTTGCTGACTAATCTGTCCAGGTGAGTGACATTGGTTAATGTCATGTGAATTATGGGCCGGTTTGCGGTAGGCAGCTATAAATACTGGTGCTTATTTACTAGCATTACGAAGCCAAGCTGCATACATTCATACGCCCTCTGGCCCAGGGGCTCCGCTGCATGCCTTTGAAATTGGGGTGGGGGGGGTGGGGATGGGATCGAGGGGAAGCCGAGTGGTCGCCGTCAGCGAAAAGTTGTTGACCGGCGGGGTGGGGGGGGGGGGGGGAGTGTCAACGAAAAGCTGTTGTTGAGCGAGGGGGAAGGGGGATGGGGGAGGGGAGCGTCAGCGAAGAAAGCTTGTTTAATTGTCGAACAGGGAGAAGTAAAACAAATAATGAGTAAACTGAACACTGATTTCTAGTTGTTTGTCAGGGTTTTTTTGGGGGGGATACTCCCCTTGGCTCGAGAATGGGGAGACACGTCTCCCCCCGTGGCGGAGCCCCTGCACCGACCCCATGTTTTCAAATTAATTCAACTAATTTATACGAATTTAACAATACAAACAAGTGCATCATACTGCCCTAGTCCATAACAACCATGATTACCAGTGACACCGCCCCTCGACCTCAAACGACGCATACAATTCGGCTGAGAGCCAATCAGCGCTCTCCTCATCTCCCGGCCGTGTTCTGACCCGGCTGTCGGCCAGTTTTTGCACAATTAGCGCCCGTTCTTGCTCTCCACAGCGCGCTTGAGACCATCAAGAGCTTTTTGCGGTTTCGTTGTAAACCAATTTGGTCGGGAGGCGGAACAATGGGTGGCCATCAGCCGTCGGGTTGACGCTGTGACGTGCTGGGTGATCTCAGGAGGTCATACAACGTGGTCCGGTCTGTCTCCAATGGGTGGCCATCAGCCGGCGGGTTGACTCTGTGACGTGCTGGGTGATCTCAGGAGGTCATACAACGTGGTCCGGTCTTGTCTCCAATGGGAGGTCTCAGAATAGGGCGGTCACCAGCCATTACCACCGATGGTGGCGGTCTGACTGGAGGGGGGGGGGGGGGTCGGGTGTGTTTGATCTTATCAGAGGAGGCTGCGGTAGGCCCGGTCACTGAAGGGATAGGGGGTGCTCTTTGTGGAATGTGGGGACAAGCAGATGCACTGTCTGAATGATGCACGATTAATGTTCAGTTTGAGTCACTGGTGGAGCTAGGAGGGGGGGGGGGGGGGGGGCAAGGGCGGATCCAGAATGGGTGGTTTGGGTCAGTTTGGGGGCAAATCCCAAAAAAGTCTCACACAATTCTGGAAACTCATTGGATTTTGCTTGCTTGTGCATCGATAACTGAGTTAAAACAAACTTTCTTAGCAAAAGTTGCTTAGATTTTATATTATCTCAGGAAATGTGTCAAATTTGCGCCGATTTCATGTGGTTGGGGGGGGAGGGGGCATGGCCCCGTGCCCCCTCCCCCTCTGGATCCGCCCATGGGGGCACAAAGGGGTCATGGTATCCCAGAACGCCTGAACTCAGTCGAAAATGGATACATTTCCTGATTCAAAGGAAAATATTAGCAACGTTTACCAAGGAAGGTTTCCTTTAAAGGAAATAGTTCACCTTCGGATTTTTTTTCAGAACACGATTTTATTATATTTTTTAATACAGTTTCTTTTTTTCTTTTAAAAATGGTCCTACATCGCGCCAATTCAGGAAAAAAGGTCGTAAATTATTAATGTTATGGTGTGCGTTATTTTGGTCTGCGCATGCTCCCTGCAGTACTGGCACTTTCAGACGGTACGGTATATCATATATGCGCCGCATTCCTTCGCCAAAAAGTCAAATATCTTCGGCTGGAGAGACTTTTCAGCCAAGTAAAGTTGCAGATAAGGATTTCTCCACACGGGCTACAAAACTGCTATTTCAGTTCAAAACCCCATGTTGAAGGTGAACTATTTCCTTTAAGACAGTTATTAATACACAAGAAAGCAAAATCCGATAAGTTTTTGGAATTGTGTGATACTTTTTGGGATTTCCCCCAAACCAACTTTTTGACCGTGACATATATTTCGTCTTTTGCCAATAATGTGCAGACATGACATGTGAGAGGGTACCGCAGTTGAACGGCAATTAGTGCAGTGTGAATTGCGAAATATCACGAAATGAAAATGTGGGAAAAAATAGCCCCAGCAAATCGAGTGTCAAGGCGCGCCACGCAATAATGATCGAACGATAGCCGTGCGGTCACCATATATCTGTCAAACGGGGACAGTTCGGGTACCATATATCCCTCAAAAACGCCACCGGCCAGCTGCCATTCCTCTCCGGAATCACACCGTTGACAGATAACGCGGACATTACGGCCCAATTGCAACCCTGCGGCCATAAAGCAGCAATTGTGGCCACCGATTGGCCGGCGATCAGCGTCAGTATCCCACGGGGATTTATCGGTCGAGATCTGCCCCTCCCCGTCTCTCGTGCACCCGACTTAGTCGCTCTCCGCCATCGAGCAGCAGCAGATCGCCACTGCCTCGCGCTCGTGCCGTGCCGTGCCATATGCGTCCCCCGGCGTCCCTCCCGCTTCCCCTGAAGCGTCATTCATATGACAAACAGGGATCATTTATCATAGTAGATAGCCAGAAACGTTTGACTGAATGGGCGAAAATTAAGGCACGCTCGGGAGATGTGGTCCGGAAATCGATGCGTGCACGCGGTGCTTCGTTTATTTTATGTCCCGCGTAATCAGACTAACGTTTTCCGGAGACGGCATATTATCGGACTCTATGACCTATTTGTCCCAGACTGTATTATGTGTAATATTACTTTTTATACTCCAAAGTTACAGAGTTCGTAAAATATTGTGATACGCAATGCAAAGTCACACACCTATCTAGATTGACGATGGTGTTTATTCCGCTATTAGGTACTGAAATACCACTGAAACGTAGTACGTATATGATGATGACCTATAACTTCCGAATGGGCTGGGCTTGACCTCTTTAGCTCGAACGGCTTGAAATGTTTCGATGGATCCTGGAGGTTATTTCATAGCTATAAAAGCTTGCATTTAATACCGATACAGCTTCATCAGAGCTGGTTGCACAAACAAACCCAGGTAACAATTATCATGTCAACAACTGATTTATGATAATTGATAGGCAATCGCGAGTTTAACTCCACGCAAAATAGTAATTTGCAGGCTCTTAAATGCAGCCTATTATTATCCTTAACCGCACCCCTTACGTATAGCATCAAAGCACAACAACCGCCAATCAGCCTCCCCCTGATGTTTCAATCGGACTTTCTACGATGGCCTGTTATCTATGCCCCGGCTCTGCGGGGGTCGCGTCGACCTGTGCACCCGAGCGTGCAACTGTGCAACACTGCAGCACGTCTCTCACAGCCGCTGTGACTGTGACTGTGACTGTGACTGAGCAGTCCTCTGCCGGCCTGATGTCAGCACATTACCACCTGCCGATTGGCTTCGTTTTTAGCTCGGCCACTGCTGCGCTGGACAAGGAGGCACGCAAACATCATAGTCAGCGTATTCAGCCAGCACTAGAGCGAGCACTGCAGTGGCCACAATAGATCAGGATGGACGGGCTCAATGTGTAGGTACGTGTACCTTTCATTGGGCTAGATATGCATCTTGACTTGGATTGTATGTATTCTATCAGTGTGTCAATTACGTCTTAAAGCCGTTTAACGGCTTGATTCACGACTGCCACAGCCATTTGATCAGTTTAATCTCCAATAAAGCGGCCGTCCCGCTGTGTCTAGTGGTTAACGGCCGGTCGGTCACGTTATTGAACACGTTACGGTCGGTCACGTTATTGAACAATGTCGGACCTCCCATCCTCACCACAGTTGTTCGGAGTTTGTCATAACACGCACACTAAGTCCGCTGTCGCTGATGCAGTGGCAGCTGTCCCATACCACACGTGTGCAGTCATCAGACGCACATCCGTCTTGTTTCTATTGATTTATCGGCGCATGATAAATTTACGCCAGCCTTTCCCCTAAAAAGCCACCGTAAATCACAGTCCAGGGGCGCCGGCCCTAATAAATCAGTCGGCTGGGGGATGCTGAAGAGCTGTCTGTCGGCTTCGCTCGACCGCGGCGGTCGGCGGGTCGAGACCGAGCTGGCACAGCCCTGCCCTTCTCTGGCACCCCTCCCCTCCGCTCCGCCACCCTCCCCTCCGCTCCGCCATCCTCCCTCCGCTCCGCCACCCTCTTATCCGCTCCGCCACCCTCCCCTCCGCTCCACCACCCTCCCCCTCCGCTCCGCCACCCTCCTATCCGCTCCGCCACCCTCCTCTCCGCCACCCTCCCCTCCGCTCCGCCACCCTCCCCTCCGCTCCGCCATCCTCCATCCGCTCCGCCACCCTCTTATCCGCTCCGTCACCCTCCTCTCCGTTCCGCCACCCTCCCCTCCGCTCCGCCATCCTCCATCCGCTCCGCCACCCTCTTATCCGCTCCGTCACCCTCCTCTCCGCTCCGCCACCCTCCCCTCCGCTCCGCCACCAGCCCTCCGCTCCACCACCTTCCCCTCCGCTCCGCCACCCTCCCTCCGCTCCGCCACCCTCCCTCCGCTCCGCCACCCTCCCCTCCGCTCCGCCACCCTCATGCCACCCTCCTCTCCGCTCCGCCACCCTCCCCCGCTCCGCCACCCCTCCCCTCCGTGCCCCTGCGGCGGTGTCCTGGCTAGGGAGACTGCTATAGCCAGAACGTCTGGTTCTGACAATATTGATGCAAAAGTAGTGTGTGCGAATGGGCAGATACATCTGGGCCTTTTCAGGTGGCGATGTGGCTCCTGTGGAAGTGCTGAAAAACACATTGGAATCTAAAAACGATATTAATCGCGTCCTGGATACTGTTCCGTTCTAAGGCGGTCCTACTCACCACCGTACCATGTTCTGCTCGCTACGCCTAGCTCTTCAGCCTTCCTTACACGGTGGATGCTCGCTGGCGACTATATGTACCGTCTCTGACACAGCTCCCCCGTCAATGGCCGATGCAGTTACAGTCCGCGGCGGCCGGGAAAGGTCGTCGCAGTGCGAAACAGCATCTGTGAAGGGATGAGCTGTTTCGCAACATACATTCCTGGAAAATGTTGTTCCGCATTACACATAGTAAGGTTTAATGCATAACGCGGACCCAAGGGCGCAGTCTAACCCTGAACATTAGTTAATTATTGGCATAGTGGAAACACTTCCGCCAGAATGTGTACTGCTAAATCGGACAACAATCACTAAGCCGGTGTGGGAATAAGAACTCTATATGGAAGTCGGTGCATTTTAAAACCATAAACATGCGGTTAGACAATCGACCAGCGTAACTCGAAGAACTATCTTTTCGGGAAAACCAGGCTGTGGAAGACAGTGGCGGATCTACGGTTGGGCAAAATGGCAATTTCCCCCCAAACGTAAAATCGGTGGGCAAACGTATGTTTTTGCCCCCCCCCCCCTCCCCCCACACACACAAAGAAATGCCGACAAATTACGACTTGAAAATCCCGAAACATCTTGAATCTGAGTACAATGGTTATATGTGTTTTTTTCTTCATTTTCAGACAATATATACTGAAATGCTTCATGTCTAGCAGCTCTATTGTTGCAGTGAAACATTTTATTTTGATCCATCAGTGCGTATATTTCAACTTGGATACGACAGTCTCGAGGCTGAACAGTATCTACTGCCGGTGACGTCATTTGGCGATCTGCGCAAAAGGATGCGCCGCACTGCCAGTGGCGGATCTATTAGGGCAAACAGGCAATTACCCCCCCCCCCCCCCCAACGAAAAATCGGTAGGCAAACGTATGTTTTTGCTTTCCCCAAACCGTTCCGGGAGGTTGTGATTTTTGTTCCGGGATGTCGTGATTTACCCCCCCCCCCCCGCTCAACCACTATTTCGCGCTGACGATCCGACGCCAACCCCCCCCCCCCCCCCCTCTCCACCGCTCAACGATTCTTCGTGCTGACGACCCGACGCCACCCCCTTCCCCCGGTCAGCAACATTTCGCTCTAACGAAACGAAGCGAAATTTCCCCCCCCCCCCTCAAACTCGAAACCTAGATCCGCCACTGGTTGAAGACCAGGACAAAGACGGTCACCGCCTGCGGCTGTCGCCCTTACTATATCTCCCCATCCCTTCGGCTCGGCGGAAGGGGCAGGCTTCCGGTCTCCTGCTGCGCCGAGAGCGCGCCCCTCCCCGTCACCAGAGGGGTGGGGCATTAAGGGGCACTATACAGAGGCGATTTGTAACCGCCCCCGCCTGCGCAGCCAGGGCGGGGGCGGGGGCGGGGGCGGGGCGGGGGCGGGGGCGGGGGCGGGGGCGGGGGCGGGGGCGGGGGCGGGGGCGGCGGCGGCGGCGAGTAATGTCCCAGAGCCGGACATGGCTTCAGCCGAGACGGTGCGCCGCCGCCGCCGCCCCCGCCCCCGCCCCGGGCCGCAGGGGAGATGGCTAGGGCCACGGCCCGGAACATCGCCCCGGGCGGTAAGCCAGTCTCCGCGGCGAGGGAGG
This sequence comes from Chirona hameri, assembly GCA_036785665.1. Taxonomy (NCBI): domain Eukaryota; kingdom Metazoa; phylum Arthropoda; class Thecostraca; order Balanomorpha; family Balanidae; genus Chirona; species Chirona hameri. Next base: position 6,566 of record JAXIVJ010011348.1, read on the forward strand.
GAGAGAGGGAGAGAGGAGGGGAGAGGGAGAGGGACAATGCCCGACTGCAGTGGAGAGCGGATGTGGCGGCATCGCAAGGCCTAATTGCGGGTTGGTTGGCTTATATTCGAGCTGATTTTTACGGACTACGGATGCATTTTTTAAAACTTATATATTGTATCTGCATGACGGGCAAAATTCAAGGCCCAATGGACATAAATTAGGTAGTTACCTTCCAAACTAAACAAAGCATCAATCATGCTTAATCTCATGGCATGACTTACACACTCTTAAAGGGAGTGTGCCTACTCACATCGCTTATTTGGGGTTATTGACACTGATCTATAGAACATAATTTTCTGAATTGACCCATGACTTTGTTTCTCCAGATTCGCCCTAGTTGCTGAGGTATTCCAAAGACTTCAGGAACTTGCTGGGAGCAAAAAGTTATCGGGTAGACTCCAGAGGGCTTCCGGGGCTTCCGCTTCTAGAAGCACTGCAACTATCGATTAAAGTGCTAGCATATTGTTAGCGCCGGCCAATAGCATTTCAACAAAACAGCTCGTGCACGCTGACAGCAGCAGCCGAACAGAAACTGGACGGCCATCATGTTTTTCGATGATGGCCGTTTCGATGATGGCCGATGGCCATTTTTTGAAGATATCAATTTAGAGCTACGAAACTTGCACATAATGAAGTTCACAGTGGCAAGAGCGTGCTGTGCAAAACTTGTATTTCTATCTTGCATGATGTGACCGTAATTGTATTGTCTTATGTGCGCCGTTTTACATAACATCACCATAGTGACGATCGTTTTATAGATATCGAAACAAAAACTAAGCAAAAAAACAACAACAATATAAGTGAATTTTCAACTAAAGGGGCTCCAGATGTGAATTTAATCATATACAACAATCAAACCAATAGCTACTACCGTATGCAAAATATTTTGACATTCCAAAACAGTAGGCACACTCCCTTTAAAGGGAATAGTTCACCTTTAACATGGAGTTTTGGACTGAGATAGCAGATTTGTAGAGCAGATCTAAAAATGGGTTGTGGTGATAGAATTACCTCCCTACGTTAACCCGCGCGGCGCTGGGGGGTAAATTTTACCCCCCCTTCTCGGATTTTCTCCATAACTTGAAAACTATGACAGATATCGAAGTGAAACTTGCGGTACCTTATGGTGCATCAATTCTACATTTTGTGTAACAATTTTGTTGAAATACGTGAGAATTTTGAGGAGATAATGACGTTTTAGTGACGTTATGTCATGTCATTTTTGGTGAAAAAACGTTAAATGTTTGAAAATCGTAGAAAATAGCATGTTGATGCAAATCGCAAATAAAAGACGTCAAAAGAAAGGAAATAACATTGTCTTTAAAATGGCTATCTCAGATGTTCAACATTTTGGGGTTTTGACTCCCAAAAATGCAAAAAACTGATTTTTGGGGAAGAATTTCCACAAAAGTTTTTCGTTTGAAGATTTTAAAAAAACCGGAAGATATATTAGAGAACCGAGTATGAACGATGTTCAAACCAAATTTAAAAGCAATTTATATATTTTTGACTGACTTATGGCTCTCTAAGAATAAGTAACTCATGACGTCATTTTTTTATTGAGTTTTTTGGCTTTTACTGACCAGATACAGACAAATAAATGCCACCACTGTATTTCGAAGACAAAACTAGTTAAGAAACATGCAATGTTTATTTAGATTAATCAATTTCAAATTTTGACCTTATTGTGACCTGACCTTGACCTGAGGGCGATTATATGGTGTCAGGCTGTGAAAATGGCTGCCTCTATCGAATTATACGTGTAAAATAACCTATACAACATGTGTCGCATGGCTTTCGTAGACCTGTGACCTTTTGTGACATGACCTTGACCTTGACCTTTGCTTAAAATTTCACTTTTACTTATGCGAGAGATGCATTATACATTTGGGAGCACTTTGTGAGATAATAGTTGCAATACAAGGCTTTGGATGGAAAGTATAGCCCAAAAACCCAAATACTTACATTTTGACACTTGACCTGACCGTGACCTGACATGTGACCTTATGTTAATAATTTCGGGTATGCGTTAGATTCTACTCACTGAGAGCTTTCGATCGCCGCCTTGCGCCTCTCGCTGCGGTTATTGGTCCAGAAGATACGAGGGAGGGGGGGGGGGGGGGTAAAATTTACCCCCCCCCCCCCCAGCAGCGGACGTTCGGTTGGAGACCCCAGCGCCGCGCGGGTTAAGTAATTTCGACACAGGACTAGTGGGCCCGGTTTCAATTCCGCTGTTCCGGGCCACGATCAGTTCCTTTCGCTCGCCGCTCGCCGCCGGAGGCAGGTACACTCTCTGGCACGTAGTATCTGGTCACGACGCCTCGTTAATATCCGCTCAGCCGCCCGGGCGGCGCGGCGGCCTCTTGTCAGAGACTGTACTTGTTGTCAGGCGGAGCGGGGGAGCCATAACGCCTGCTGCTATCGTACGATCTCTCGTGAAATAGAAAGAGAAACTTACTTCTTTCTCCACATATATCCACTGGCGGATCTAGGGTCCGAGAATGGGGGGGGGGGCTAAAATTTCGCTCCGCTTCAGCAGAGAAAAGTTGTTGACGGGGTGGGGGGGGGGGGGGGGGGATGGAGTCGGGTCGCCAACGCGAAAAATCGTTGAGCGTTGAGCGGGGGGGGGGGGGGGGGTGGAGTCGGGTCGTCAACGCAAAAAAATCGTTGAGCGGGGGGGGGGGGGGGGGTAGTGGTGTCGGGTTCTCAAAGAGAAAGTCATTATCACTTCTTACAGCCAATGCAGAAACACGCGGGACGGGGGACATTTGCATGCCCGCTATGCTCCTGTGAATGGGGGAGGGGGGCATTTTCCCCTAATGCCCCCACTCATCTGGATTCGCCAGTGGTAAAAAACAGACAAACCCAATTTTACCTCTTCTGTCGCTTTCAAACTTTTGTTTGTAGCTGAGTTCATGCTGAGTCTGATCTTGACTAGTTGGAAATGCTAAAAATTGTGAGACCTCTACTCATAGCACCCATAAAATGCACCGGGATAATTACCCAAGCATGGTGTAAAATTGGTGTCAGATTTAAAATTGGTACCTGAAATTACTTGAGTCTGGATATGACCTGAGGCCAAAGTAGACATCCCAAGCTATAGTAATTAAAACAAAACTTGACAATGAAAAATATTAACTTTACGCACAAATTCACAAAGTGTGAATTAAATTTGGCTACATGTTTACAGGGGAAAAGGAAAACAACGATACCCAAGTCCCAGTCACAATTTCTCAAATACTGTCGAAATGTGTTCCACGCACGCTATTCAGCGCTATAAACTTTGGCGTCAAAACGCAACATTTTTTAACTTACGTTGGTTGCAGGAATCGCTCCAGATCGAAAATAGCGCCAGACCCGCCACGCATATTTGGAAATGTCGAATATAAAGTCAAGGCCCATCATACTTAGGGACAGTGGCGTACCGAGTATCAACTATCAGGTCATGCAGGTCATGACCTGGTCCTTTGGACCTGTGGCGCCCATGCAAAGCTGGCGCCCCTCCGATCAGTCACGACGCCCCTCTGGCCAGTGGCGGTGCCACTACGGCCAGTGAGGACGCTCTCCCGGCCAGTGACGGCACTCCTGTGGCCAGTGACGGTGCCCACGGCCAGTGAGGGCGTCCCCTGCGATAGACGGCGCCTCTCTGGCCCGTGACAGCGCCCCTCCGGCCAGTGACGGCGCCTCTCCGGCTAGTGACGGCGCCCCTCCAGCGAGTGACGGCGCCCCTCCGACTAGTGACTGCCCCTCTTTGGCGAGGGACGGTGCCCCTCCGGCCAGTGACTCTCCTTCCGCACAGTGCGGAAGGAGAGGCGCCCCCCCCCCCTGCAACATTTCGCCAATATTGGTGGCGGTCCTGTCGATCGGGTGGCGCCCCTCAGGGCAATGACCTGGTCCTTTGTGAATTTCTGCGTACGCCACTGCTTAGGGAGTCATAAGTCAGTCAACGCTCAAGATATTACTTTGACATTTGGCTTGGGCATCGTCCATACTTGGCTCTACAATATATATTTCGGCCTTTTCATATGATTTTAAATTGTATAGGATTTTATGAAGAAAAACAAATTGGAGAAAAAACACCAAATTAAAATTTCCACACATGTTCAAAAACCGGAATATATATTGGAGAACGAAGTATAGACAATACCCACACCGAATTTCAAAGCAAAATCTTTGGTTTTGGTTGATTTATGGCTACTTAAGTATGATGGGTCTGGATTTTGTATTCGGCATTTCCAAATGGCACGCGCCACTTTCCTTCCTGCTACCAAAATGCTTCAAAATAGAGGAAACACGAGCGAGGAAAAAAATGTTTTCTTGTCGCAAAAGGTTATATTTCATCGCCAGTTTCAGCGGATTTTGAAGGGGGCTAATTTCTATTGCCACCCCTGTCGAGCGTGGGATGGGGAGGCTTTTGCCCCTGCCGCCGTCCCCTGGATCCGCCAGTGGTCAGACGCGCCACTTTCCCTATCCCTACTGCTACCAAAATGCTACCGAATAGCGGAAAAACGAACGAGGCAAAAATGTATTTATTTATTTCGCAGGAAGTTTTTTATCGCAGGCAGCACCCATTTTTCATCGCCAGTTTCAGCGGATTTTTTTTGGGGGGAGGGCTAATTTATATTGCCGCCCCTGTCGAGCTTGGAATGGGGGCTTTTGCCCCGGAGACCCCCCCCCCCCCCCCCTCCTGGATCCGCCAGTGATACAAGGAAATTCACTCACGCGCTCCTCTGCCACCGAGCAGGCAGCAGGAGACCAAAGGCTGTGACGCTGCGTGGAAAAATTATAACTTACGTTGGTTGTGAATCACTCCAAAATAGCGTCAGACGTGCCACTTTCCCTATTCCTACTGCTACCAAAATGCTACAAAATAGAGGAAACACGAGCGAGGCAAAAAAAAACAATACTTCTTTCGCAAGAAGTTATTTTTTCGCAGGCAGTAGGTACCCATTTTTTCATCTCCAGTTTCAACGGATTTGGGGGGGGGCTAATTTCTATTGCCGCCCCTGTCGAGCTTGGGATGGGGGGGGGGCTTTAGCCCCTGCCGCCCCCCCCCCCCCCTGGATCCGCCAGTGCATATATCCATCAGTTGTCCAAACCAAAGTCATATTCGTAGTTTTGAGCTCAAGATGCACCATATGGTTGAACTTCGAGACAACTTTCAAGGTGACCTACTTACTCCCTTTAAAGGAAATAGTTCATCTTCGGGAAATTTTTCAGAACACGATTTTATTATATTTTTTAATACAGTTCCTTTTTTCTTTTCAAAAATGGTCCTACATCGCGCCAACTCAGGACAGAAGGTCGTACATTATTAATGTTATGGTGTGCGTTATTGGTCTGCGCATGCTCAGACCAGTGCTGGCACTCTCAGACGGTACGGTATATCATATATACGCCGCATTCCTTCGCCAAAAAGTCAAATATCTTCGGCTGGAGTCTTTTCAGCCAGGAAAAGTTGCAGATAAGGATTTCTCAACACGGGCTACAAAACTGCTATTTCAGTTCAAAATCCCATGTTGAAGGTGAACTATTTCCTTTAAAGGAAATAGTTCACCTTCGGAAATTTTTCAGAACACGATTTTATTATATTTTTTAATACAGTTTCTTTTTTTCTTTTCAAAAATGGTCCTACATCGCGCCAATTCAGGACAGAAGGTCGTAAATTATTAATGTTATGGTGTGCGTTATTGGTCTGCGCATGCTCAGACCAGTGCTGGCACTCTCAGACGGTACGGTATATCATAGACCGCCCTTCTGACTGTTTCTGATCACATCCTCTCGGCTATTGACCACCAGGAACTCACCCTTCTCTGTCTCCTCGATTTATCCAAGTGCTTCGATGTCATCGACCATTCTATGCTCCTCTCTAAACTACGTACATATAACATCGATCCCACCTGGTTTACATCATACCTCTGCGGTCACACTCAGTCTGTCTGTACGGCTGATGGGAGTGGGAACCTTCATTTCTCCAGGCCTCTCCCCAACTCTATCGGAGTTTTTCAAGGCTCGTCTCTTGGGCCTTTACTTTTTCAAATATTCTCTAACGATATGTGCCTGTTCGCGGGGGATGCTCATGTGGTCCAGTACGCTGATGACACTCAAATTTTGTTATCCGGCAAAAAACACCAACTCAATGATCTGGTCAGTAAATTGGAGGACACCCTGAGTGCACTTGATACCTGGTTTCACTCTCATGGTCTCAAAGTAAATACAAGCAAGACCGAATTAATAGCGTTCGGATCCCGCCAAAATTGTCGCGACCTTTACCCTGTTGCTGTTCAGTTCCGCGAAGACATAGTACAAGAGAGCCCATACGTCAAAAATTTAGGTGTTCTGTTTGATAAGCACTTCACATGGGACTCACACGTGTCTTCCCTGGTAAAAAAAATGTAGTGGTATCCTCATTGGGCTATCGCACGTGCGGCACAGCATCCCCCGCGAGCTGTTGCCACTTCTTGTAAATGCCTTGGTCGTTTCACACGTTCGGTACTGTTTAGCAGTATTTGGCAATGGCTCGCAGAGGAACATACAACGCCTTGACAAAATTCTAAATTTTGCCCTTCGTGTCATATCTGGCAAACGTAAATTTGATCACATCTCTGACGTGCGAGCTGAGCTTGGCTGGCCCACTGCCCAGCAGCTATACAGACAGCACTCCCTAAATCTACTACACAAAATTCGAAACACCGGGGAACCACAGGCTCTTGCTTCCCAGCTTCATGTCAATTCTGATCTCCGCTCCCGCTCTACGCGACAGAACTCTGACCTGGCCCTTCCACGCGTGAGGACAGAGGCTGGCAAGCGCCGATTTCTATATCATGTTGTGCAAAATTACAATGAGCTGCCTTTAGCGACACGTCACTCAGCCATGCCCGCATTCAAAAGAGCGATATAGAACATGCCTCAACCAGAGTAGCCTGATGTATATAACGTAATGTGCGTGTGAGAGCATTGCAGTGTATGTGATGTAATGTGTATGTGAGAGTATTGAAGTATGTGCTGTATGGGAGTATGTGCTGTAGTGAAACTGTCTTCATTTTATATTAGGATGAGTGTACCATTCGTGTTGTCCATGCTTGTATGTGGCTCCGGAATAGCCCGCTTCGGCGTGGATGGGGTCCAACGTCAAATACAAAAATCATATATGCGCCGCATTCCTTCGCCAAAAAGTCAAATATCTTCGGCTGGAGAGTCTTTTCAGCCGATAAAAGTTGCAGATAAGGATTTCTCAACACGGGCTACAAAACTGCTATTTCAGTTCAAAATCCCATGTTGAAGGTGAACTATTTCCTTTAAAGGAAATAGTTCACCTTGGAAAATGTTTACCCAACACGATTTGAATATATTTTTTAATACAATTTCTTTTTATATTGTCAAAAATGGCCTTATATCGCGCCGATTCAGGACAGAAGGCCGTACATTTGTATTGTGTATCAAAACTATATGCATACTCTCTGAGTCAGAGTCCTGACGTCACGCGAATGTAAAAAAATGGTTCAGCCAATCAGATTTGAAAGTAGTCGCGTAAAGATAGACTCGCATTGGAGATGTGCCAACCGGCGGCCGGCGATTCGATTGCTAGCACCAGCTGCAAGCTGATTGGCTGATGGTATAGCCTCTGCCCGGGCTAGATCCAGTACAACATTCTTTCGCCAGCACCGCATTCCTTCGCCAAAAACTCAAATATATTCGGCTGGAGTCTTTTCAGTCAAGAAAACTTGCAGATAGGGGTTTCCCAACACGGGCTACAAAACTGCTATCTCAGTTTAAAACTATTGTTGAAGGTGAACTATTTCGTTTAAAGGAAATAGTTCGCCTTCAACATTAGTTTTAAACTGAGATAGCAGCTTTGTAGCCCGTGTTGGGAAGCCCCTATCTGCAAGTTTTCTTGACTGAAAAGACTCTCCAGCCGAATATATTTGAGTTTTTGGCGAAGGAATGCGGTGCTGGCGAAAGAATGTTGTACTGGTTCTAGCCCGTGCAGAGGCTATACCATCACCCAATCAGCTTGCAGCTGGTGCTAGCAAGCGAATTGCCGGCCGCCGGTTGGCACATCTCCAATGCGAGTCTATCTTTACGCGACTACTTTCGAATCTGATTGGCTGAACCATTTTTTACATTCGCGTGATGTCAGGACTCTGACTCAGAGAGTATGCATATAGTTTTGATAAACAATACAAATTTGCAGCCTTCTGTCCTGAATCGGCGCGATATAAGGACATTTTTGACAATATAAAAATAAATTGTATGAAACAATATAATAAAATCGTGTTGGGTAAAAAATTTCCAAGGTGAACTATTTCCTTTAAAGGAAATAGTTCACCTTGGAATTTTTTACCCAACATGATTTGATTATATTTTTTAACACAATTTCTTTTTATATTGTCAAAAATGGCCTTATATCGCGCCGTCTTCAGGACAGAAGGCCGTACATTTTTATTGTTTATCAAAACTATATGCATACTCTCTGAGTCAGAGTCCTGACGTCACGCGAATGTAAAACAATGGTTCAGCCAATCAGATTCGAAAGTAGTCGCGTAAAGATAGACTCGCATTGGAGATGTGCCAACCGGCGGCCGGCGATTCGCTTGCTAGCACAAGCTGCAAGTTGATTGGCTGCTGGTATAGCCTCTGCCCGGGCTAGAACCAGTACAACATTCTTTCGCTAGCACCGCATTTCTTCGCCAAAAACTCAAATATATTCGGCTGGAGAGTCTTTTCAGTCAGGAAAACTTGCAGATAGGGGTTTTCCAACACGGGCTACAAAACTGCTATCTCAGTTTAAAGCTAATGTTGAAGGTGAACTATTTCCTTTAACATTATATTTGAGTTGAGATAGCCATTTTGATGGCTTGACATTGAAATTAAGTATGGTAGCAGTTAAAACAACCACAATGATCTAATCAAAAAGATATTAGAGTTTGGATGCTGGGGGTCACCATGGACCGTCGTAACTTGTCCTGGGAGGAGCACATTTCCTATTTAGTCAAAAAGTGCAACTCCATCCTGTTCTGTCTGTATACAATTCGTCACCACCTCACACCCGAGACCCGCCAACTCCTAATCCAGACACATGCGTTCCCCCACATACTGTACTGCCTCTCCGTCTGGGGCGGGGCCGCTGACTGCCACCTCAGCCGGATACAAAAGGTGATAAATTTCGCGGCAAGGATCGTCTCGGGTGCGCGGGGTCGTGATCATATCTCACCGATCGTAGAGTCGCTAGGCTGGCGTGGTATACGCGACCTCGTTGCGCGTCGCGACTGTATCGGCGTCTACAGAGCCTTAAACGATCCCCGCGCCCCGGCAGCGGTCCGATCGCTATTCACCTCTCGCACCGCTGTGAGTGAGCGCCTCACGCGGGCTGCGGTGGCTGGTGCTCTAGAGCTGCCCGCTTTCCGGCTATCCATGTCGCGGAGGGATTTTTCCTATAGGGCGGCCTCGTCTTGGAACCACCTGACGCCGGCCGTTATGGCCTCCCGGAGCCTCGCCGTGCTAAAATCCCAACTCGAAAATTTGTGACGACGGTGTGTGAAAGCTTGAATTCGTACGTTTTATTAACATAGTTACCATGATTTATTGTGTGTGCGATGCGTGTTTTAAATTGTCTGTCGTGTTTTTCGTTTGTATCGCCCAACTTGTATCCCTTTCGCTCGAATCGAACATTAAGCCATTTATATGGAATGATTCGCAAATACATAAATGAATTCGACAACTTTCACAAAGGTGGGACAGTCCCTTTGAAGGGAATGTTTCACCTGTTGGTCCTGGAAGTCAGACAAGTATTTCTCGAACCTTGGCGAGTACGATGTAAACAACGACCAACGCGATAGGTTGCGGTACAAGTTGAAGTTTTTCACGTTGTTTGAAGTCTCAGTTATGGATTTGTTTTTAAATCAATATTGAGGTATCGCAATGCCTCGCACTCGTCATTGTGTTCTGTGCGGGAGAAGACACAGTTCCACAATGTTTGTATTTAAATCGCCAGCATTGTCTGAGAAACGATTGCGCCATATGTTTGCAGCTTAAGGTTTTCTCCATAGCTCTCTATAGCTCAATAATGACATCATCCCCCCAAAAAAAACTTAATTTGTAGAGAATTAAGTGACTTTTCGAGATAAAAAATGACCATAATTTTTAGCAGCACTTACTTCATATTTTCGACTACAACCAGCGTTTATTTGACAACTTTCAGAAAGGTGCAACATTCCCTTTAAATATAGCTTGTGTTTTGGCAAAAACTTCTTGAATCTTAATATCCTTTATTCCCCTGCTGTGCATTTATTTTTCTTCGATAGAAAAACACCACTTGCTCCAAGTAACCCTAGCCACGCTGACATACTAAACATTTTAGCAAAAATAACGCGATAAATTATGCAAAATAAGTGTAAATGGAGTGATTGTAACGTACAACACATTTACGAGCATTCGCTTTTATTAGTACCGAATGTTTTAAGAGGAAATTAAAATGCAACGCATTTATGAAACTTCGAACCTAAAACAGATGCATGGAACAATATCCATTTTACTTCACGGAAAATGCACAGCAAAGGGTTTTACCAAAGAGGCACCGCTTCTCTTTTCAAATCATCAGCATGCTAATCTGTATCTTGGATAGAGTTTCATGAAAACACTTCTATCAGCTTTCATTTAACTAATTACCACAATTGTTTCCAATCCAAGGCTTTACACACACGCCGTGAACCTAACCATAACCAACTATGCAATCACGCCGCACACATCTCAGCTCGTCTCCATACACTTGCGCCATCTATAGTTCCGATTGTGCTGCCATCTACCATTTAACGCTGGCAAATCGCGACACAGAGATGGCGTTGTTCGCTGACTCCACCACGCCGTCCCGGTTGATTTTCAGCGACTCGGCGGTTCCCTCGCGGGCGTACATCGGCAGGTGGTACTGGTTGTTGGTTAGGTAATGCAGGATCCACCGCTCCACCATCTTGTCTACCCCACCGGCGCGGAAGTCATCCAGGATCTTGATCAGCTCGGGCTCGGAGAGTTCGCTGTAGCGGCACAGGTTGTCCACGATCTGAGTAACAGGAATAGGAAGAAAGTGTCAATGAAACGCTCGCTGAGTGGTGCCTGAAGGATCTTCGGCTAATGCAACCTCAGGAGTTGAAAACCCCACTGGGGAAACATGATTACTCCGCAAAAAAAATCAGCATGATTACTGCAGTCACCGTGCAATGAAACATTTAGTTTATATCGAAAATAACATTTTTGAGCAAGGTGCACATTCAAGTCGGGCTTTTAAATAAAATACATCTACTTTTTTTAAGTTACGCTCTATGCAAAATTATTCTGCAACATCACCAGAATCCGTTTTTGCCCGCAACCGTAGCACCAATACGTTTGTATTCCCCCGCCGTACATACCTTCTCCTCGAGTGTGAGTTTTCCGTCACGGCAGAGGCAGCGCAGGACCGCCCGGCGGATGTCACCCATCAGCACCGGGAACCGGTCGTGGAACACCACCATCGCCCAAGGCTCCCGGAAATACACGTACAGCTCCGGAATCAGGCCCTCCTCGTATCTGACAATACATACAGTCAGAAGGCTCCCGGAAATACAGGTACAGGTCCGGGATCAGGCTCTCATTGTATCTGACAATACATACAGAGTCAGAAGTCTCCCGGAAATACAGGTACAACTCCGGAATCAGGCCCTCCTCATACCTGGCAGGACAGAGATTAAAACATAAAATGCGTAAGAGTTCACACAAATGTCTCGTAATGTATACTGCCTATGGCATACGTCGTGGTAAGATGCAAAGCGGCAGCTCCGGGCACGTACTGAGCCCGGAGCTGCCGCTCCGAGCTCCTGTTTGAGAGAGTCCTGTTTGTCCCGTCTTACCTGGCCACCAGGTTGTTGAGCAGAACTTCATGCAGTCCGTACATCGCGATAATGTTATCCGTCTCGATCTCGTTCTTGGAGAAGCACGTGATCTTCTGCACCACCCTGTACTCGCTGACTTCGATCCGCATATATCCAGTAGCTGGCGGAGGGGGAGGGGACACAACGTGCCGCTCAGCATGCCAGTCACGTGTGCACGTCGTCAACGACTCACGTGCATGTCGTGAAGAGCTGAGAGAGGTGCGCAATCGGTACCATTAGGTGTAAAATTATATTATTTACTATCGTAGCTTAGTTTGTTGATATGCAAATAGTATTTTATAATATGGCAATACAAAATGCTGACGCGCTTAAGTGATGGCAAGAAGGGTCAAATTCAACCGCCGTACAAATTTATACCCATGCAATTACATTTTCCCAACACAAGTCTTACACATTCGAATACAGAAAAATACAGACAAATAAACGAGCACGCTTCGTCGGGCCGAAAACAAATGTCGCCACTGCATCGAAATAGTGTCTCTGGTTACCTGAGGGGTACATCGGGTCTCCAGTGGTCAGCACCCAGGGAGGTCTCCGGTCGGTCAGCGGCTCCGGAGTCGTCACGTGTAGGTAGCTCCAGCCTCCCGGCAGTCGGGCGCCGGTGACGAGGGACCAGTGGAACTCAGGAGGAAGCGGTACTCCCGCCAGAGACGCCCTGTGACGGTGGGTACAGTGGCAGTCAGCTGGTGATAGCCAGAGACGCCCTGTGACGGTGGGTACAGTGCCGGTCTGGTGGTGATAGCCAGAGACGCCCTGTGACGGTGGGTACAGTGGCAGTCAGCTGGTGATAGCCAGAGACGCCCTGTGACGGTGGATACAGTGCCGGTCAGCTGGTGATAGCCAGAGACGCCCTATGACGGTGGATACAGTGGCAATCAGCTGGTGATAGCCAGAGACGCCCTGTGACGGTGGGTACAGTGGCAGTCAGCTGGTGATAGCCAGAGACGCCCTGTGACGGTGGGTACAGTGGCAGTCAGCTGGTGATAGCCAGAGACGCCCTGTGACGGTGGGTACAGTGCCGGTCAGCTGGTGATAGCCAGAGACGCCCTGTGACGGTGGGTACAGTGCCGGTCTGGTGGTGATAGCCAGAGACGCCCTGTGACGGTGGGTACAGTGCCGGTCTGGTGGTGATAGCCAGAGACGCCCTATGACGGTGGATACAGTGGCAGTCAGCTGGTGATAGCCAGAGACGCCCTGTGACGGTGGATACAGTGGCAGTCAGCTGGTGATAGCCAGAGACGCCCTATGACGGTGGATACAGTGGCAGTCAGCTGGTGATAGCCAGAGACGCCCTGTGACGGTGGATACAGTGGCAGTCAGCTGGTGATAGCCAGAGACGCCCTGTGACGGTGGATACAGTGGCAGTCAGCTGGTGATAGCCAGAGACGCCCTGTGACGGTGGGTACAGTGCCGGTCAGCTGGTGATAGCCAGAGACGCCCTGTGACAGTGGATACAGTGCCGGTCAGCTGTTGATAGCCAGAGACGCCCTGTGACGGTGGGTACAGTGCCGGTCTGGTGGTGATAGCCAGAGACGCCCTGTGACGGTGGGTACAGTGGCAGTCAGCTGGTGATAGCCAGAGACGCCCTGTGACAGTGGATACAGTGCCGGTCAGCTGTTGATAGCCAGAGACGCCCTGTGACGGTGGGTACAGTGCCGGTCTGGTGGTGATAGCCAGAGACGCCCTGTGACGGTGGGTACAGTGCCGGTCTGGTGGTGATAGCCAGAGACGCCCTATGACGGTGGATACAGTGGCAGTCAGCTGGTGATAGCCAGAGACGCCCTGTGACGGTGGATACAGTGGCAGTCAGCTGGTGATAGCCAGAGACGCCCTATGACGGTGGATACAGTGGCAGTCAGCTGGTGATAGCCAGAGACGCCCTGTGACGGTGGATACAGTGGCAGTCAGCTGGTGATAGCCAGAGACGCCCTGTGACGGTGGATACAGTGGCAGTCAGCTGGTGATAGCCAGAGACGCCCTATGACGGTGGATACAGTGGCAGTCAGCTGGTGATAGCCAGAGACGCCCTGTGACGGTGGATACAGTGACAGTCAGCTGGTGATAGCCAGAGACGCCCTGTGACAGTGGGTACAGTGCCGGTCAGCTGTTGATAGCCAGAGACGCCCTGTGACGGTGGATACAGTGGCAGTCAGCTGGTGATAGCCAGAGACGCCCTATGACGGTGGATACAGTGGCAGTCAGCTGGTGATAGCCAGAGACGCCCTGTGACGGTAGGTACAGTGGCAGTCAGCTGGTGGTGATGTGGAGGATCAGCTAACAACAACGCGTTTCCCCACAGAATCGAATGGCCTGTTCTCTGTTGCCTGTTTCTGCGCCGCAGCATCGTCCTCAGCATGCTTCGAAATGCTTGGCCTATATTTGGGTCTCTTAAATCGTTTTAAGCGACGTCTTGTCCTGCCCGAAGACCAACATGCTACTAGGCCTTTAGAAGCAGCTTACATCACGTCAAGTAAACGACCAGGGCCTCAGATGTCGTTATACCAATAGTTTCGTTTCTGCCCAGCTACCAGTCTGATCTGTTTACATGACGGCTCATACCTGCGTCGGTCCTTGGTGTTCAGCCTCTTGTCCTGGTCCGCGGTGGCGCCATGCGAGCGGAGAATCTGGTCCCCCAGCGCGTGTCCCACCTCCCGCGAGTTGTACGCAAAGTGGTCCAAACTCTCGGCGTGGTATCTGGCGAAATAGGGTGATAAATGTCACATGGATATGGGATAGCCAATACGGAGTGAATAGGAAATTACTCTTTTTGTCAATATGGAGAGAAAGGTACTATCGGACTAGGCTACTTTGCTATTGTATTATATACTAACCTCAAATGGTGTTTCTTGATACTCAATGCTTACATTTAAGTATTAACATACTCAGTATGAAACGAATCTGTAGGAAAAGGGCAAGAACTCCCAAAGCAGGCGCTTTTACCGAGACATATCCCACTCCTGTCCTCAATCCTGAGTACTGAATACACTCACCTCCGCGAGTACTTGGTCATCGTTCCAACCGCCCTGATGTCGGCATCGTTCGTCCTGAACAGATGGTCTATCACCAGGCGTCCGTCGAACACGAGGGACGCGTCATTCAGCGCCTTGTACGTCACCAGTTCTACGCCGCGGTGGTCGTACACGAACAGACCGCAGCAGGAGAGGTGGCGCTCGGCGCTGCCGTCCGCGCCGCCCCGCAGCTGCACGCGGTAGATGCGGTTGTTGTACTTGACGTCCCAGCAGGCCAGAGTGTAGCCCTCCAGTATGCGGATGCCGTTCTCGGCGGCACGCAGTCGGTGGAACACTCCATTGTCTACCTGCATAGGGGGGGGGGGGGGGGGAGGAGTGGGGAACGTCATTGTATATGCGCTATACCACATGGTTGGCATGCGTGCATTCAGTACCAGTATTAAACCCCTTCCCCAGATAATTAATTCATTCATTACAATTCAAAGTTTGCATCGCAATTCGGTGAGACACGGAACATACAGAAACTAGACTAAAGAGTTTTGCAACTGCTCGTGCGGCAAACCTAAGACGAATGACTGTCTGGGGTGAAATTTCCGACTACCAATCGTAAGCGGAGACCTGTCCCAGACCGTAGCACTGCCAGTCCGATCTCTTGTCGCTACGCCCGACCCTACCTCCGGATCGTGGGTCAGCAGAGTACGTTTGCCGGGCTCGTCACCAGGCGGCAGCACCAGTACCAGGCGGTGTGGCGGCACCGGCAGCTGCATCAGCGTCTCCAGGCAGGTCAGCACCTCCAGGTGCCGGCCGTACACGATCACATTCTCTGCCAGAGATGATACGTCAGGAGGTTCCCGTTCCGGAGACACTCGATCACATTACCTGCAATGCTAAGTGGTAGTACCTGCAATGCTAAGTGGTAGTGCCACTTCCTGCTGTGCCCAACTGACACCATCTGTTCACTATCTGTTCAGTGCTCACTATCTGTTCACCATCTGTTCACTATCTGACACTATCTGTTCACTATCTGACAATATCCGTTCTCTATCTGACACTATCTGTTCACTACCTGACACTATCTGACACTATCTGTTCTCTAGAGACGTTTCCTTGCCAGTTCTCGCCTCTTCTCAAACTTATACTTTTTACAACTCCCACCTCTCTAACCGGTCTCAAACCCGCACACCCATACCTACCCTCCCTCTCGACCCTCTCAACCTCTCCAATCACCCGGCACTTCCACTCCTCTCCACTCTCTTCAAACCTCCCTAAGCTCCCCACACATCCTACACCTCCCCTCCGCCAATCTTCTGACCCCTCCCCAGCCTCCCCGAACCTGGCACCTCTCACCGCTCCTTTCCAGACAGTACGCTCCACACATCCTACACCTCCCCTCCGCCAATCTTCTGAGCCCTCCCCAGCCTCCCCGAACCTGGCACCTCTCACCGCTCCTTTCCAGACAGTACGCCTTGACATAATCCAGCGCTCGTTCGGCGTCATACTGCGAGTTGATCCCGAACACGTTGTCCGGCGCCTCCGGCATCAGGGCGGGAGGGTGGAGCGGCCGACGGTCGGAGAAGGGACGAGAGGGACGCGGTACCAGACGGGTAGGCAGCTGGTACTGAAGCCCGCACGTCAACAGGAGGTGGTCGTACGGGATCTCACCCACCTCCGACACCATGATGGACTTGTGTTTCCTGTGAGGGAGGGAGGGACGTAGTGGTGCGAGGTTTGGTGGAGGGATAAAGGGGCGTGCGTTATATTTCCTAGTATGGCTACCCAGTCAGCAATGCCCGCGTGGGGCCTGCTTGGGCTTCTTCTGGGCAAGCCCGAGTATCTGCTTGGGCTGGCCTTGGGCAAACCCCCACCGCTGCTGGGCGTATGACACAGGAGGCCAAGCAGAGCCACAGTTAAACCCGATTGGGCCCCACTCGGGCAAACCCAAGCATAGCTGGGACGAATAGAGTGGGCCCGCGCGGTGCCCAACCAGGGCCCACTCAGGTCTGTCCATCTGGCCCTGAGCATGTCCAAGTTCTGCCCATTGCGCTCTGGCTAACCCGGTTTCTGCCCAAGCAGCTTGGGCTGTACTGTGGCAAGCCCAAGTCCTGACCAAGCTGCCCAAGTCCAGCCCGAGTAAAATGCTGACTGGGTAGGTCGAGAGAAGCTAGGTCGCCATTCACAACATGCCTCAACATGGCTATGTCGCCATTCACAACATTAACAATCGACCTATCCACTAACTTCCCGACTCACCTATCAATTGACTGCATCGCTCCTCGCACCAGATTCACCCAGGCGTGCAGCCACATCGTCCCCAGCCGCTCCTGCTGGAAGTTCTCCGTCGAGGTTCTCATACCGGCCGCCAGATTGGCGCCACCGTCGGCGGGGAAGCCGTGCGGCTCCACCAGCGTCACGTTGGTGAAGAGTATCTGCCGCGAGAAGGCCAGCCGTTCGAGGACAGCCAGGCCGGCGTCGCCGCCGCCCACCACCACGATCCGACTGCTGACGCGCTCGCGGCGCCGGAGGACGCTGGATCGCGAGGTCAGCTGCAGAGCCAGCGGCTCTCGTCGCTGCAGAATGCGCGGCTTGGGGATGTTGGCGCCGAGCGAGCCGTGCGCCAGCGGGTACTGGATCTGTCGTCGCCAGGTGACGGGCCAGAGCACCTCGAGGGACGAGGCCAAACTGTGACCCTCGGCGTCTTCGGAACCAGGCGGGAAGAGCGGATAGAGGAGCACAGAGAGCCTTGTCTGACGCATCACCTCGCCGAGGATCACTCTCGCGAACCGGCGGAAGATCGGATTGAGCACCATGTGATGGAGATGCCCAAATCCATTGGCATGATGCTCACACGTCACATACTCCTCGATCTCGAAGTGCGAGCGGAGGTACTCCACCTCCAGCTCGGGCCTCAGCACAATCACTCCGACCACCTGGTCCTGACACCTCACAACTAGCACCGAGTTCTGCGCTGCGCCGCTGAGGAACAACTCCCTCACGCTCAGCATCACGCTCTCCGCCGCCTCAGTGTGCTTCACCAGCGTTCGGATCGCCCCCAGCTCCCCGCTCTTCGCGTTGCCCACGCTGAAGTCCGTCACCAGCGAGGCCCGGTGGAACACGTACAACTGACTCGGGAACGTGGACGTGGCGCGGTGCGGCACGCGTGTGAAGAGCTCCAGAAGCGGCGTCTCGGGCGCGTCGGCAGGCACCGTCATCACCAGGTACTCCACGTCGCGCATACGATCCAGCACGGCCGGCAGCAGGTCGATCGACCGGCACGCATACTCGTTTCGGATGCAGAACAGGCTCACGGCGGCCGCGTTCGGCGCGCCGCAGTACTGCGGCACGGGTCGCGGCTCGGGTTCCGGGCCCGTCGCCGGCTCGGCGCCCACCCCAGGCTGTGTGGAGCTCACCTTCCTTGTGACCCTGCCGTCGGCAGACACAGGGAATCCCCAGATCGTCTCCAGGACCGGCCGGGTGTCGTCCGGCTCGGCGTCGTCCGGGATCGGAGCTTCCTCCACCTCGGGCTCGCCGAAGCCGGGCTCCAGCACCGCCGGGCCCCACAGGCGCTCTAGGAGTGGGATCTCTCGCTCGGCAGGCTCAGCGATGGCGTCTGAGACAGGTGGTTTGTCGTCAGTGTCGCTGTTGCTAGAACTGTCCACCGTGGCAGCGTCGGCGTTACCCTGTTGAGCGAGAGGTGTTTCTGTTTTCGATGCGGTTGATTTGCTCGCCTTCGTCTCCGTCACGTTGAGTACGCCGCCATCTGTGACAGCGGTGTCGGGTTGTCCGTCCTTTGCTGCGGCTTCCGCTCCCTCCTTTGCTGCGGCTTCCGCGCCCTCCCCGCCGTCTGCTGTGGCGGCATTCGCCCGTGACGAGTGCCCGGCTCCCTCCTTCAGAGTCGCTGCTTTCTGCGCCTCGGGTGCTGCATACACGGTCTGTAGCGTGGAAGGCCTCACTCCCAGCACCTCCTGACTCAGTCTGCTCACTACTCCGGTCACGTCACCAGGGCATCGCTTCCGCAGTCCGTGGAACGGCGCCAGCTCGAAATTGGCGTTCAGCGTGTCTATATCCAACTCAGTGGTGACGCTCATGAGCCCGACGGCGAGCTTGTCGACCTCCACGACGGCTGAGTAGGACGACTCGCGCTCATCAGCGATCACCTCAGCGAGGAAGTACTCGCCGAATGCTTCTCGGAGGAGCTCCTCGTCGGCGTCGAACATCGGTCGGAGATCGTCGTGGTCCTCGAGTCGCGCCGGTCGCGTGGCGAGGCGAGGCACGAAGCGTCGCCGGTCCGCCTCGTGCACCGACTCGCGGCCGTTCAGCGTCGAGACGAGCCGGAAGCCGATCGCCTCGAGGCCGGCCAGCTCGGCCGGGTCGGCCAGGTCGCATAGAACCGCGTGAAACACACGCTCGAGGTCCGGCAGAGTGGCGAACAGCCAGGCGAGGAGGGACATCTCCACGTGTTGTACGGCCGGCTGGGCGCAGACGAGGCGGGTTTGAAACAGGACGGTCGCTGGACTGAGCGGCTGTGGCCCGAGCAGCGGCGAGGCGTGCCGCAGCCAGCTGCGCCACGGCTTGCCGCGCACCAGCGCCTCGGGCGGCTGGCCGTCGAACACGGCGAAGCCCTGCACGGCGCCGAGTTCGTCCACGGCCACCAGCGACAGCGCAGCGTGCTCCAGCAGCGGCTCCAGCTTGGTGAAGCCGTAGATGTTTTGTGCCCACTTCTCCTCCCACTCGAGGCTCTCGATGCTGGCGCGGTCGGCGCGGGTGGCGCGCCGGACTTCGAGGCGAGGTGTGGGCGAGCTGCCCCCCGACGCGGTTGTCATCGCCAGGTGGCGCCTCACACCAGCGGTCGCCATGGTGACGACGGTTTGGTGGATTGCTTCTCGTCTAGGAAGGATTACATTACTGGTGAGGAATTAGCAAAGCTCGAGACCGCACTGCAAGATGAAAACAAATGGTTACAGTTTAGATTCAAATTACAAATACGATTGGTTGCGACCAATACTTGGGTGTCATTAGAAGCGCGGGATTCAGATGAATCAGTTCGATTTTGTCAGCAGAAAATCCATTACTTCACGCGCCATACCAATAAGCCACTCCGTGAATATACTGATATTAGTTTCAAAGTCCTCCCACTGTCGCAAAAGAAGACTCCAGTCATTTCTTATTCGGATCGTCCACTAAGTCCTGTTCCATCAATATGCACTTTGTGCTCCAGTGAGACCTCACACAAGAAATGCAGCCATATGCAACTGTATTTGTTGAATGTAACTGAAAGAAACTCCTGATTAAACACAACGGACAAGGAGCGTGCCTGCCCTCTACTAACGCCTAACGTGACAACACTGGCAAGAAGTGTAAATACTAAGCATCTCACAGGGTAAACATTGTTTAATCATATCCACAGCCGTACAACCCAGTCATCCAGTGTCCGCCCTTACAATCGGAAACGGAAAAAAACTTAGGTTATGTAGGTGGTGTCTACTCTCTACAACAGGAGAAGCATGCAGCGACCGCACAGCTTGGCTTGTAACCTAAGCACATGCAACTCTTTGATTGTCAATTGATTCTATGAATTTGACATTGAAGATCACATGTGCAGTTCACAAAGACTGCAATGGCACAAGGATATATACATTATACAATTATGCACCGCAAAATTATCACTGGGCACGCTGCATCGAGGGTGAAATGAGATTATTATCAAATTGCAGCAGGCAAAGTGACTCAAGACTTATCTCGGGACAGAGAGGTCAGATCAGTTAGGACGAAGTGCGACAGAATACCAACACAAAACAATGACAGCCCAAAATCAGCAGTCGAATTTAAGCAATCGAACAAATTGATCAACAATAAATAGAAGACTTATACCGAGCACAAATCTTGCGACATCCCTCAAGAAGTTTTGCAATGAAAACTTGCGCATTTGAGGGATTACAACAAGAACAGAAAAAGCGCCGAATCCAGCCAATACCCCAGAGAACATCAAAGTGTGACCATGTATCAGCTGATAGCAGTTGACCCCCGATATCTCGGTGATACTTGAAACCACTGCGGTCGGACTGAAAGCCAGCGCGCCGCCACGCCGACTCCAGCGGTCTCGGCACTCCAGCCGCTCCTCGATTTGGGCAGACGGTAAGAACACTCACAAGCATACGCATTACGCAGCAGCCCATGCCGCGACTAACTACCGCTGTTACATGGCCGTTGACTATACATCTCACTCAGCCTGCTTCGGGGAGCAGCAATGCGCACTCACGGCCAGTTGGGATCAGCCGGCTCCCCTTCTGGTTGGAGAGGGCGCCGGGCTCTTCCACGGCGCCCGCGCCCACAACACTCCATACCAACCGATCACTGGAGGCGCGAGAACGACGAGGCTTACGGAGCCGCGAGAACGACGAGGCTTACACTTAGCGACGTCACATCAGCAGATATTCGCGGGGCACCGACTCGACGATCTGGCCAATCGTACAGCTCTTCAAGTTCACTCACCGAGACCCTATCATGCGATACAAATGATGTTCTCCCTATCTGACTGCTTCACTTGACTATTTATGCATTGTTTTTCCTTGATTACAAACATCGATACTTCGCACTTCACAATTTAATCTTGCGCACGCATTTCTTTTTGTGAGCTTTCCACGTTACTAGCTTCACCATTCCTTGCCTTCAGTCTTGCAGATTCTGTGCCATACCGAATTACAGCCAAGGTTCTTACGCATGTCACCACCTCAGCGCTATGAACATAAGCATGTGACACATAAATGCGTTATGCATGGCACTCACACGCACCCAGACACTAACTCCCAAGGAGTCACAGTGCACCACTCTGTCCTCTGGCGCCCTCGCACGTCCTCAGGCATCAGCAGTATCATTTTCGTATACATCAAAAATGTGCAAGTGTCCCCAAATGTTCCAATTTACCGTATCCCCGCACATCTCCACACACCACCACCATCCGCAACCACACATCAGTCATCTGCACAGAGTTCTCATTATCTCCAGACATCTGCACCACACGTCACCACCATGAATGTCTCCACGCGTCCTCTTACGTCCCCACAGTGTCCTCCTGTGTGCTCCGGTGTCATCACGCCCTCCTCATCCGTCGTCCGCGTCCTCCGGCGTCCTCCGGCGTCCTCCGGCGTCCTCCGGCGTCCTCCGGCGTCCTCCGGCGTCCTCCGGCGTCCTCCGGCGTCCTCCGGCGTCCTCCGGCGTCCTCCGGCGTCCTCCCGCCCTCCTCTTCCGTCGTCCGCGTCCTCAGGCGTCGACGTTGTCCAGCAGTCTGTCCGTCTCGCTGGGCAGTTCTCCCTGTCGCGGCCGGCGGCGGTACAGCGCGATGAAGAAGCCAGCCACCACCGACTGGAACGGAGAGCACGGGAGTTAGACAGATGGAGGACGGGAGTTAGACAGATGGAGGACGGGAGTTAGACAGATGGAGGACGGGAGTTATACAGATGGAGGACGGGAGTTAGACAGATGGAGGACGGGAGTTAGACAGATGGAGGACGGGAGTTAGACAGATGTGATATGGAGGACGGGAGTTAGACAGATGGAGGACGTGAGTTAGACATATGGAGGACGGGAGTTAGACAGATGGAGGACGGGAGTTAGACAGATGGAGGACGGGAGTTAGACAGATGGAGGACGGGAGTTAGACAGATGGAGGACGGGAGTTAGACAGATGGAGGACGGGAGTTAGACAGATGGAGGACGACGTCAGTCCGCAGCTGGTCCGGTGTCACAGGTGTCATCACAGGTGTCATTAGAATACAATCGTTGCAGAGAATTAGACGACACCGTTCTGACAATGACATTCAATCAACCGCATGGGAACAACGCATCCAAATAGCACGCCATCATCAACACCAAGGCCCAATATAAGGAATAACCGGCTCAACTCTGTTGGAACTTGACGACTGCTAACACAGGTGCCTGGCTCGACCTCATCAGCGAACCACTCTTTCTCACCACGAGGAAGAGCCAGGTGGCCCAGTAGAAGACGGCTCCGAAAATCCAAGCTTTGTAGGAGAAGCGCAGCAGCAGCAGCGCCATCCGACTGAGCACACACTCTCCCGGCGGTGCGTTGGTGGAACAGACCAGCACCTGGCGGCGCGGCAGCGGAAGACGCACAGTCAGACACTGGATACTACTGAGTCAGACACTGGATACTTCAGTCAGACACAGGATACTACAGTCAGACACTGGATACTACTGAGTCAGACACTGGATACTTCAGTCAGACACAGGATACTACAGTCAGACACTGGATACTACAGTCAGACACTGGATACTAGTCAGACACTGGATACTACAGTCAGACACTGGATACTACAGTCAGACACTGGATACTACAGTCAGACACTGGATACTACAGTCAGACACTGGATACTACAGTCAGACACAGGATACTACAGTCAGACACAGGATACTACAGTCAGACACTGGATACTACAGTCAGACACTGGATACTACAGTCAGACACTGGATACTACAGTCAAACACTGGATACTACAGTCAGACACTGGATACTACAGTCAGACACTGTATACTACAGTCAGACACTGGATACTACAGTCAGACACTGGATACTAGTCAGACACTGGATACTACAGTCAGACACTGGATACTACAGTCAGACACTGGATACTACAGTCAGACACTGGATACTACAGTCAGACACTGGATACTACAGTCAGACACTGGATACTACAGTCAGACACTGGATACTACAGTCAGACACTGGATACTACAGTCAGACACTGGATACTACAGTCACACTGGATACTACAGTCAGACACTGGATACTACAGTCAGACACTGGATACTACAGTCAGACACTGGCTACTACAGTCAGACACTGGCTACTACAGTCAGACACTGGCTACTACAGTCAGACACTGGCTACTACAGTCAGACACTGAATACTACAGTCAGACACTGGATACTACAGTCAGACACTGGATACTACAGTCAGACACTGGATACTACAGCCAGACACTGGATACTACAGTCAGACACTGAATACTACAGTCAGACACAGGATACTACAGTCAGACACTGGATACTACAGTCAGACACTGGATACTACAGTCATACACTGGATACTACAGTCAGACACTGGCTACTACAGTCAGACACTGGCTACTACAGTCAGACACTGGCTACTACAGTCAGACACTGGCTACTACAGTCAGACACTGGCTACTACAGTCAGACACTGGCTACTACAGTCAGACACTGGCTACTACAGTCAGACACTGGATACTACAGTCAGACACTGGATACTACAGTCAGACACTGGATACTACAGTCAGACACTGGATACTACAGTCAGACACTGGATACTACAGTCAGACACTGGATACTACAGTCAGACACTGGATACTACACAGTCAGACACTGGCTACTACAGTCAGACACTGGATACTACAGTCAGACACTGGCTACTACAGTCAGACACTGGATACTACAGTCAGACACAGGATACTACAGTCAGACACTGGATACTACAGTCAGACACTGGATACTACAGTCAGACACTGGATACTACAGTCAGACACTGGATACTACAGTCAGACACTGGATACTACAGTCAGACACTGGATACTACAGTCAGACACTGGATACTACAGTCAGACACTGGATACTACAGTCAGACACTGGATACTACAGTCAGACACTGGATACTACTGAGTCAGACACTGGATACTACAGTCAGACACTGGATACTACAGTCAGACACTGGATACTACAGTCAGACACTGGCTACTACAGTCAGACACTGGATACTACAGTCAGACACTGGATACTACAGTCAGACACTGGATACTACAGTCAGTCACTGGATACTACAGTCAGTCACTGGATACTACAGTCAGACACTGGACACTACAGTCAGTCACTGGATACTACAGTCAGTCACTGGATACTACAGTCAGACACTGGATACTACAGTCAGACACTGGATACTAGTCAGACACTGGATACTACAGTCAGACACTGGATACTACAGTCAGACACTGGATACTACAGTCAGACACTGGATACTACAGTCAGACACGGGATACTACAGTCAGACACTGGATACTACAGTCAGACACTGGATACTACAGTCAGACACTGGATACTACAGTCAGACACTGGATACTACAGTCAGACACTGGATACTACAGTCAGACACTGGATACTACAGTCAGACACTGGATACTACAGTCAGACACTGGATACTACAGTCAGACACTGGATACTACAGTCAGACACTGGATACTACAGTCAGACACTGGATACTACAGTCAGACACTGGATACTACAGTCAGACACTGGCTACTACAGTCAGACACTGGCTACTACAGTCAGACACTGGCTACTACAGTCAGACACTGGATACTACAGTCAGACACTGGATACTACAGTCAGACACTGGATACTACAGTCAGACACTTTATACTACAGTCAGACACTGGATACTACAGTCAGACACTGAATACTACAGTCAGATACTGAATACTACAGTCAGACACTGGATACTACAGTCAGACACTGGATACTACAGAGTCAGACACTGGATACTACAGTCAGTCACTGGATACTACAGTCAGACACTGGCTACTACAGTCAGACACTGGATACTACAGTCAGACACTGGATACTACAGTCAGACACTGGATACTACAGTCAGACACTGGATACTACAGTCAGACACTGGATACTACAGTCAGACACTGGCTACTACAGTCAGACACTGGATACTACTGCGCCACTAGTCACTACAGACACTACGGACACGTTACAGTTGGCAGTCTCCCCACGACGGAGGGGGCAAGGTCCCTCTCTGTCCTCCCGTCCCCATTTCTGACCACAGCTGTCCCTCCCTGTCTTCCGCTCAGCTCACCTGGTGATGTATGGTGCCGTCCTCCGCTCCTCACCTGGTGATGTATGGTGCCGTCCTCCGCCGCTCACCTGGTGATGTATGGTGCCGCCCCCCGCTCCTCACCTGGTGATGTATGGTGCCGTCCTCCGCCGCTCACCTGGTGATGTATGGTGCCGTCCCCCGCCGCTCACCTGGTGATGTATGGTGCCGCCCCCCGCTCCTCACCTGGTGATGTATGGTGCCGTCCCCCGCTGCTCACCTGGTGATGTATGGTGCCGTCCCCCGCTGCTCACCTGGTGATGTATGGTGCCGTCCCCCGCTGCTCACCTGGTGATGTATGGTGCCGTCCCCCGCTGCTCACCTGGTGATGTATGGTGCCGTCCCCCGCTGCTCACCTGGTGATGTATGGTGCCGTCCCCCGCTGCTCACCTGGTGATGTATGGTGCCGTCCCCCGCTGCTCACCTGGTGCCGTCCCCCCTGCTCACCTGGTGATGTATGGTGCCGCCCTCCGCTGCTCACCTGGTGCTTTATGGTGTTGTCCGGCTGGACCTCGTCGTGGGCGTAGTGCTGGTCGCCGTACATGGTGTACTGGGGCGCGATGGAGAGGAGTAGCACGTTCAGCGCCAGCAGCACGTACACCAGGCTCAGCACCAGCAGGATCAGACCGTGTGGACTAGTCCGGCCCGGACGCACAGTGTACAGCTGAAAACGAGAGACGTATTACTCTACTTGGCACAAAAAGCCACCATAGGCAATCAGCCATAATGTTGTGATGTACGCACAGTCAAGCTGCAATGCAGTGGTTTTCGCAGGAGAAATAACCCCATTTGGGGCAATAGAGCCGCCGTCAGGTGGGGACAGTCCGCTTCCATCCTGTAGAGATTCACACACTCACACACACACACGCGCGATGGCCATGTGTTGGGATTCCAGACAATTTGCCACTCCAGTGAGCCCTTCATTCGAACCGCCACCACGCCAACGTCGCGCCCCTCCCGCTGGCGGGGCGACCGCCGTATCTCATCCGACATTCCCACCTCTCATCTCACCTTCTCCTCATCTCATCTAACCTTGTCCTCATCTAATCTAACCTTGTCCTCATCTCACCTTACTCTCATCTCATCTCACCTTCTCCTCATCTCATCTCACCTTACTCTCATCTCATCTATTATCCACATCTCACCTCATCTCATCTCACTCTCACCTATTATATTCTCACCTTGATGGCGAACACCCTGACGCCGATGTCCTGAATGCAGCTGACCGTGGCGCCGACCAGGGTGAAGATGAGTACCAGGTAGAGGATGTAGTCGAGCGGGTACAGCCGGTCGGCCTCGGCCAGCAGCCAGTCCATCGGGTTGGGCAGCTGTCGCTCCGGCAGGATGTAGCCAGACTTCATCCCGAGCGAGTGGAGCGCCTTGTCGATACTGCGGGGAGGGTCAGACGGGGGTTCAGGGACGAACTAGCAGGGAGGGTCAGACGGCGGTTCAGGGACGAACTAGCAGGGGAGGGTCAGACGGGGGTTCAGGGACGAACTAGCAGGGAGGATCAGACGGCGGTTCAGGGACGAACTAGCAGGGAGGGGCTGGCAATGTCGATACTGCGGGGAGGGTCAGACGGCGGTTCAGGGACGAACTAGCAGGGGAGGGTCAGACGGGGTTCAGGGACGAACTAGCAGGGAGGATCAGACGGCGGTTCAGGGACGAACTAGCAGGGAGGGGCTGGCAATGTCGATACTGCGGGGAATGTCAGACGGCGGTTCAGGGACGAACTACCAGGGAGGGCTGGCAATGTCGATACTGCGGGGAGGGTCATACGGGGGTTTAGGGACGAACTAGCAGGGAGGGGCTGGGATTGAGGGGGAGGGGAGGATCAGACGGGGGTTCAGGGACGAACTAGCAGGGAGGGGCTAGGAATGAGGGTCAAACGGAGGTTCAGGGACGAACTAGCAGGGAGGGGAGGGGAGGGGAGGGGAGGGGAGGGGAGGGGAGGGGAGGGGAGGGGAGGGGAGGGGAGGGGAGGGGAGGGGAGGGGAGGGGAGGGGAGGGGAGGGGAGGGGAGGGGAGGGGAGGGGAGGGGAGGGGAGGGGAGGGGAGGGGAGGGGAGGGGAGGGGTCGGATAACATGTCCCAGGATATGGTCATATGATGAATGGCAACATTTATTGACAACATCGTTAGAATCCTCCAACAGATAAACAATTCCACTCGCTGTTTTTTTCTTCTCTTTCACATCACTAATTCAGAAGCTCCCTTAACCCGCGCACTGCAGGGGGTTTGCGCCGAACACGAACTGCAGGGGGGGGGGGATTTCCGCCCCTCCCCCCCCCGAGATCTCGAAAACTACGCAACGTAGCCACAAGCGGAAAACGGCGTTTGATAGATTGATACAATTTCTATCGAAAGTATTTCAGTATTTTTTTTAGGTCAGGTCAAAATTGAGGTCACCAGAGGTCATCAAAGGTCAAATTTTCCAGTTTTTTTTCTCTCCTGTTTTAGGACTTCACTCCAGAAATTCCCACACATCTCGGAAACTATGCTAGCTAGAAACAAACGAAAAAAACGATCGCCAGCCATTTAAATTTGCAATCGACATGGCGTCCTCAAATTTGATCCCAGGTCAATATTTGAGGCTCCAGAGGTAAAAAAGAAGAAAAAAATGCTGCTTTTCTGCCAAAAACACACGTTTTTCGCTAATAACTTTTTACCTAGTAAATATAGCGGAAAATTGTTTACGCCATTGTGTTTGCCTCTTCAAGGCGCTTCGAATGATATACATGGTGACCGTGTTAGGTCAACTTCAAAATTTGACTTCAGGTCACGTGACCTTGACCCGAGTTCAAGACCCAAGTAGGTCATATTGCATATAGGGAGACGTGTCTCGACGAGACAAACACATTGCTGTCGGTTTTACTTCTCTATCTTCAATATGTCGGGGAGTTATTGACAAAAACGTGATGGTGACCTCGCATGACCTCAAATGACCCCATAGGGGTCACTGAACAAAACTTACACTTGGATCATTAAAGAATAGCCCATAATAACATGATCCAGAAGTATTTGGATTAATATCATGCATATCCTTGAAATAGGAAGCATTTGTATATTTCCCCATATACTTATTATGGGGAGGTCACGAAATTGACCTGACCTTAGGTCACCGTTATCAAAATTCCGAGATAAACGAATTGTAAGTACTTATGCCCTCATGACACCCTGTAAGTTTCAAACTGTTCGGCGAGAAACTCTGGCTTTGGCACAACTGCAAACGTTTTTGGAGGTGGGGTCACTTGACCTGGTCTGGTGACCTGACCTGAGATGACCAGAGGTTCATTACTTTTTTTTAAAAAAAGTTTGCCCAATTGATGTCCTAACAGGTGTGCCAAAACTCGGCGGCGCTGAACGCCGCCGTTTTTTTCTCTCGCTAACGGCGAAAAACCTGAGGGGGGGGGGGGGGGGGGAAATCACCCCCCCCCCCCTCCCCCCTGCAGTGCGCGGGTTAATAGTATAGCACAAGTTTCGTCAAATTTGTCTCACTGCCTCTGGATGCAGCGGGCCTGCTTACTTGCTCAGCAGGAGGGCGATGAAGGTGAGGGCGCCGGTGGCCAGAACGGTGACGCCGAGCACCACCTCGAACGGACGCAAGAAGCCGCTACACCTGTCGTCACCGAGGTCACACGGGTCAGAGTCAGCACACGGTACACAGGGCGGAGTGAAGCCGCTGCACCTGTCGTCACCGAGGTCACACGGGTCAGTCAGCACACGGTACACAGGGCGGAGTGAAGCCGCTGCACCTGTCGCCACCGAGGTCACACGGGTCAGAGTCAGCACACGGTACACAGGGCGGAGTGAAGCCGCTGCACCTGTCGTCACCGATGTCACACGGGTCACAGTCAGCACACGGTACACAGGGCGGAGTGAAGCTGCTGCACCTGTCGTCACCGAGGACACACGGGTCAGAGCTGCACCTGTCACCACCGAGGTCACACGGGTCACAGTCAGCACACGGTACACAGGGCGGAGTGAAGCCGCTGCACCTGTCACCACCGAGGACGCACGGGTCAGTCAGCACACGGTACACAGGGCGGAGTGAAGCCGCTGCACCTGTCGCCACCGAGGACGCACGGGTCAGTCAGCACACGGTACACAGGGCGGAGTGAAGCCGCTGCACCTGTCGCCACCGAGGACGCACGGGTCAGTCAGCACACGGTACACAGGGCGGAGTGAAGCCGCTGCACCTGTCGCCACCGAGGACGCACGGGTCAGTCAGCACACGGTACACAGGGCGGAGTGAAGCCGCTGCACCTGTCGTCACCGAGGTCACACGGGTCAGTCAGCACACGGTACACAGGGCGGAGTGAAGCCGCTGCACCTGTCGCCACCGAGGTCACACGGGTCAGAGTCAGCACACGGTACACAGGGCGGAGTGAAGCCGCTGCACCTGTCGTCACCGATGTCACACGGGTCACAGTCAGCACACGGTACACAGGGCGGAGTGAAGCTGCTGCACCTGTCGTCACCGAGGACACACGGGTCAGAGCTGCACCTGTCACCGCCGAGGTCACACGGGTCACAGTCAGCACACGGTACACAGGGCGGAGTGAAGCCGCTGCACCTGTCACCACCGAGGACGCACGGGTCAGTCAGCACACGGTACACAGGGCGGAGTGAAGCCGCTGCACCTGTCGCCACCGAGGACGCACGGGTCAGTCAGCACACGGTACACAGGGCGGAGTGAAGCCGCTGCACCTGTCGCCACCGAGGACGCACGGGTCAGTCAGCACACGGTACACAGGGCGGAGTGAAGCCGCTGCACCTGTCGCCACCGAGGACGCACGGGTCAGTCAGCACACGGTACACAGGGCGGAGTGAAGCCGCTGCACCTGTCGTCACCGAGGACACACGGGTCAGAGCTGCACCTGTCACCACCGAGGTCACACGGGTCACAGTCAGCACACGGTACACAGGGCGGAGTGAAGCCGCTGCACCTGTCACCACCGAGGACGCACGGGTCAGTCAGCACACGGTACACAGGGCGGAGTGAGCAACAACGCCGCGGCAAGAAAACGGGAAAACAAACTTGAAGCAGCTGCAGCTTGAGTGGGTCCAATACAATAAGTTGCTAGATGTTAGAAGATAGCTAGGCCCATTTGCAAAATGATAATTTTAACCAGCGTTATTAAGATATTGTCCAATAAACTAGAGCACGCGAGGTCCATCGAAAATAAATTACAGAAGCAAAAATGTAACAAAACAATAAAACAAAACAATTGTACCCTGTATCGAAGCGTCATGAGCACCCCCAAGATGAGGCCGCGAAAGAGAACGAAATGCGAAGGCAACGAAGCCACACCATACTATGTCACTAACTTGTTCATCCAGGCTCCGACTGCCTCGTTCAGTTCGAGTTCTCTGCGTCCGAGGGCGGCCTCCTCGAGTTCCAGATCGCTCAGCCGGTCCGCCTGCCAGGACGGGAACGTAGAGTAGTTGGCCTGCAGGTCAGGTCAGGTCAGGTTGGGTCAGGTCAGGTCAGGTCAGGTCAGGTCAGGTCGGGTCAGGTCGGGTCAGGTCAGGTCGGGTCAGGTCGGGTCAGGTCGGGTCGGGTCGGGTCGGGTCAGGTCGGGTCAGGTCAGGTCGGGTCAGGTCAGGTCGGGTCGGGTCAGGTCAGGTCAGGTCGGGTCAGGTCGGGTCAGGTCGGGTCAGGTCGGGTCAGGTCGGGTCAGGTCGGGTCAGGTCGGGTCGGGTCAGGTCGGGTCAGGTCAGGTCAGGTCAGGTCGGGTCAGGTCAGGTCGGATCGGGTCGGGTCAGGTCAGGTCAGGTCGGGTCAGGTTGGGCCAGGTCGGGCCAGGTCGGGCCAGGTCGGGCCAGGTCGGGCCAGGTCGGGCCAGGTCGGGCCAGGTCGGGCCAGGTCGGGCCAGGTCGGGCCAGGTCGGGCCAGGTCGGGCCAGGTCGGGCCAGGTCGGGCCAGGTCGGGCCAGGTCGGGCCAGGTCGGGTCAGGTCAGGTTGGGTCAGTCAGGTCAGGTCAGGTCAGAACAGGTCGGGTCAGGTCAGGTCAGGTCAGGTCGGGTCAGGTCTGTAGCCTTGTTCCGTCTCTCTCTCTTTCTCAATAGAACAAGTGATAGTCTAGTTTTAAGAATCTCGTGTTGTTGTCGGATTAAAACGCCAACGGTTCGAAAAGAAGATACAGTCTAAAATTAGTGAAGCACAGCGACTGCTGGAGACAGCCCGTCTCCACACAGTCCAGCAGTGACCGCTCTCGGCCGCCTCTCAGTTTACAGTCCAACAACATCGCTGCCGCTGCCGGCCATCGGACTTCACGCAAGCGCAGTAGCACGGGGTTACGCCCACAAACGGGTCCATCGTTACTAAGCAACTGCCATTGTGACGTCACGGTGGACTATTCAGGTGTGAAAATAACCACACCGTTACAAGGTCGGGTTAGGTCAGGTCAGGTCGGGTCAGGTCGGGTCGGGTCGGGTCAGGTCGGGTCAGGTCGGGTCAGAACAGGCCGGGTCAGGTCGGGTCAGGTCGGGTCAGGTCGGGTCAGGTCGGGTCATTGACCTCAGACGTCAACACGCGTGGTTGGGACGCGTGGCAGGACAAGTTAACGCGAGCTGAGCCACGTGAGGGAACGGCGTGAACGAACTCTCAACTCGGAACCCGGACGCAACGGAGAGATGAGACACGTGTCTCGGGTGGCGGTGGTGTAACCTATGCTGCGGGGACGGGTGGGGGGTGGGGGCGGGGACGGGTGGGGGCGGGGGGCGGGGGCGGGAACGGGGTCAGATTGGACGCCAGATCCGAGTCGTGTTACACACTGCACGGTCACTGCGGTCAGGACGCGGCCAGACAAGGAGTGATTTGTCGGAAGTGTGATCGCAGCTACCAAAAATGTCAGCGCGGGGAGCCACCGGCGACAATGTTATCATATCAGTGTTATCACCGGGGAAGCTATTATCATATGTACTATTGACGGCTGACTGACACCGGTCATCGTGATTTACTATCCGAGGCTAATGACCGGCGCAATATAAATTACATCTAATTATGCCATACGGTGATTACCAATGTCGCCAGACCACGTCAGGGGCGCAATGTGTCCGGATGTTAGCAGTGAAGAGCGGGCCGGTCAGAGCGACACCGTATGAATGACAACAGCTGAGGCGGGAAGATACAGAGAGCGACTGGTAACGGCATATCACCAACTGCAGACAAACACGTCACCTCGGAGAAACACAGCAGCCAAACACGTCACCTCGGAGAAACACAGCAGCAGCCAAACGGGCGACGGCAGGAGGAAACGGCGTATCACCAACTGCAGACAAACACGTCACCTCGGAGAAACACAGCAGCCAAACGGGCGACGGCAGGAGGAAACGGCATATCACCAACTGCAGACAAACACGTCACCTCGGAGAAACACAGCAGCCAAACGGGCGACGGCAGGAGGTAACGGCGTATCACCAACTGCAGACAAACACGTCACCTCGGAGAAACACAGCAGCCAAACGGGCGACGGCAGGAGGAAACGGCGTATCACCAACTGCAGACAAACACGTCACCTCGGAGAAACACAGCAGCCAAACGGGCGACGGCAGGAGGAAACGGCGTATCACCAACTGCAGACAAACACGTCACCTCGGAGAAACACAGCAGCCAAACGGGCGACGGCAGGAGGAAACGGCGTATCACCAACTGCAGACAAACACGTCACCTCGGAGAAACACAGGAGCGAAACGGGCGACGGCAGGAGGAAACGGCGTATCACCAACTGCAGACAAACCCGTCACCTCGGAGAAACACAGCAGCCAAACGGGCGACGGCAGGAGGAAACGGCGTATCACCAACTGCAGACAAACACGTCACCTCGGAGAAACACAGCAGCCAAACGGGCGACGGCAGGAGGAAACGGCGTATCACCAACCTGCAGACAAACACGTCACCTCGGAGAAACACAGCAGCCAAACGGGCGACGGCAGGAGGAAACGGCGTATCACCCAACTGCAGACAAACACGTCACCTCGGAGAAAACACAGCAGCCAAACGGGCGACGGCAGGAGGAAACGGCGTATCACCAACTGCAGACTAACACGTCACCTCGGAGAAACACAGCAGCCAAACGGGCGACGGCAGGAGGGAAACGGCGTATCACCAACTGCAGACAAACACGTCACCTCGGAGAAACACAGCAGCCAAACGGGCGACGGCAGGAGGAAACGGCGTATCACCAACGGCAGACAAACACGTCACCTCGGAGAAACACAGCAGCCAAACGGGCGACGGCAGGAGGAAACGGCGTATCACCAACGGCAGACAAACACGTCACCTCGGAGAAACACAGCAGCCAAACGGGCGACGGCAGGAGGAAACGGCGTATCACCAACGGCAGACAAACACGTCACCTCGGAGAAACACAGCAGCCAAACGGGCGACGGCAGGAGGAAACGGCGTATCACCAACTGCAGACAAACACGTCACCTCGGAGAAACACAGCAGCCAAACGGGCGACGGCAGGAGGAAACGGCGTATCACCAACTGCAGACAAACACGTCACCTCGGAGAAACACAGCAGCCAAACGGGCGACGGCAGGAGGAAACGGCGTATCACCAACTGCAGACAAACCCGTCACCTCGGAGAAACACAGGAGCGAAACGGGCGACGGCAGGAGGAAACGGCATATCACCAACTGCAGACAAACACGTCACCTCGGAGAAACACAGCGGCGAAACGGGCGACGGCAGGAGGAAACGGCGTATCACCAAATGCAGACAAACACGTCACCTCGGCGAAACACAGCAGCCAAACGGGCGACGGCAGGAGGAAACGGCGTATCACCAACTGCAGACAAACACGTCACCTCGGAGAAACACAGCAGCCAAACGGGCGACGGCAGGAGGAAACGGCGTATCACCAACTGCAGACAAACACGTCACCTCGGAGAAACACAGCAGCCAAACGGGCGACGGCAGGAGGAAACGGCACATCACTAACTGCAGACAAACCCGTCGCCTCGGAGAAACACAGCAGCCAAACGGGCGACGGCAGGAGGAAACGGCGTATCACCAACTGCAGACAAACACGTCCACCTCGGAGAAACACAGCAGCCAAACACGTCACACCTCGGAGAAACACAGCAGCCAAACACGTCACCTCGGAGAAACACAGCAGCCAAACACGTCACCTCGGAGAAACACAGCAGCCAAACGGGCGACGGCAGAAGGAAACGGCGTATCACCAACTGCAGACAAACACGTCACCTCGGAGAAACACAGCAGCCAATCGGGCGACGGCAGGAGGTAACGTCACATCACCAACTGCAGACAAACACGTCACCTCGGAGAACACACAGCAGCCAATCGGGCGACGGCAGGAGGTAACGTCACATCACCAACTGCAGACAAACACGTCACCTCGGAGAAACACAGCAGCCAATCGGGCGACGGCAGGAGGAAACGGCATAGCTGCAGACAAACACGTCACACCTCAGAGAAACACAGCAGCGGAACGGGCGACGGCAAACGAGCTTAATCGCCAACCTTTGGACCGGAGAGTAACAAGAAACTGTAAACAATCACACAATCGGCTGCAGCAAATGAGAGAGACATTGCACGCTCACGGTTTCAACT
Organism: Chirona hameri; assembly: GCA_036785665.1. Classification (NCBI taxonomy): domain Eukaryota; kingdom Metazoa; phylum Arthropoda; class Thecostraca; order Balanomorpha; family Balanidae; genus Chirona; species Chirona hameri. The sequence continues at coordinate 41,995 of JAXIVJ010011348.1, forward strand.
GTAGAGACCATACAGTAATTATTCTAACACTCTTTGGTTAGGCCACGGCAATTGACGAAAGAATGTAGGATCTTCCCTGGTCTATTATGCATGGCTAATTGGTATGCTTCATTTGTAAAAATTAAAATAAACAAGGCAGACATAGCAAAGTAATGAACTGATTTGGCCATAATGAAACATATAGGATCAACTGAAGCTTCTCATTCTAGACTAGAGGGCAGTGTCTCAAACGAACACCATAGTACACTCGAACACCATCACAGTCCGAGGTAGTCTCGGTCTAAGAAGTAAGCACACACAAAACTTAATGGTCTGCTAGAATATGATCAGGATTCATGCGACCTATCATTATCTGTAATACACCTCATCTGGTTCAGGAATGTATTAACACCACTAACGAAATCTGGAACATGCCTCGCCCAGTCCCAGAGTGTCTAACTCAAGATCAGGATCTGGAGCATGCCTCACCTGGTCTCGGAGTGTATTTATATGGAGCTGGATCCGGCGCCGCTCCTGCCGCACGTCCTCGCGCTGCTCCTGCACGCTCTCCTGACCGCGCAGGAGTCGGATGGGCCACAGCGACAGGCCCAGGCCCGTGTAGCCGACCACGGCGCACATGCCCACCAGACTCAGCGAGTACAGCAGGATCGAGATCACGTCCTCACCGGCTTGTGCGTGGCCGGAGGAGAGACGGAGGTGAATCAGGCCAGACATTCTAAAAAGGCTAAGGTGCCGGAGGGGGAAGAAAAAAAACACGTGTGGAATAAACGCTCTGAATACTTTTACGATCAGAAACTTGCTTTTTCGATACAAAGATGATGGGGGTGACTCAGGCACGAGTCTGCTGCACGAAGTGATTGTGCGGCATTTAATTTTGCGAGTGAAATTTGCAGATGAAATTCGACAGAGTTCTGGACAGTTGTCCCTCGATGTGCTTTCTCAAAGACATTATACAAACATAGTGGCACTGCAGGGAAGGGGCAGGCATTCTCATACATTCCCCAACCCCTGCGACCCTACCCTCTGTTTCCAGTTCGTGCGCGAGGAACTCGAACTTGTGCCAGGTGGTGGAGTTGTAGGGCGGAGGAGGTGCGAACGGCACCAGCAGCCCCAGCGTCACTAGCACAAAGAACAGCACCACGGATAGCATCGAGTACTTGACGGCGACCAGCGCCCTCTGCCGGGCCGACGGCTCCGGAAGACCACTGGGCGGACAGGGAGGGGCAGGCGGTCACATAGGTAGACACAAAGAGATGAACGCTTGCTACACACATGGTGGATGACATGACTTCAGTAAAACTAGAGCACCAAAGTTCGGTAGTGAGGTGGTAGTGTTGCGATGATCGAGCGTAGAAATGACATATAACATGGATTTTCCGGTATAAATTTCAATTTTCAGAAATTTCAGAAATTTCAGAAATTTGCGGTAGTTTGTTTCAGTTTTCCTTAAGAACAGACATTTTTCACAAGACTTAAGACAGTTTTCCTTAAGACAAGATGACACTCGCAAAAGTAAGTTTTCCACATTGTTTGCACAGTTATCTTTAGAACAAGGCAAATTAATATCACTTCACGTTTTGCTTTCTTCTGAGCTGCGAATAATCGCTCCTCATACAATTTATTCCCCCAAGGCACTCACTCCTCATTGGCTTTCGGCTCCCGGTAGAAGAAGTAAGCGAACGGCAGAAGGAAGAACACGATGAAAAACACCAGCGTGTACAGCACTGAAACGGACATATGGTAGATATCAGATTGGTCACTTGGCGTCAAGTACGAAAAGGACGTCAAGTGTGCAGACATAACCAAAACAAATACAAGAGCACCTACCTATCCATCTGATTGAGTGGGTGGATTGAAAAGGGATGTGTTTGAGTC
>JAXIVJ010011350.1:0-22500 GCA_036785665.1 Chirona hameri
TTATTAATTGCTAGATTAAGTTCTTGCAATGTGAAGGGTTCGTTTGTACTCGGCTAGGTTTATAAGTGTATCTTCTGGTATGTACCTTGGTATAGGATTAGGGATTTCTGAGGCTATTTCTAGATAGCGATTGGCTAGTATTTCTACAACATCTTGCGGATCTGTTACGTAAAGTATTATTGTGTTTGATTGATAAAGATTTGTGTAAAGTTTGGCGATTTCCTTTAAATGGTTTAATGATTCGCCATACTCTACTGAGTGGGGTGAACCTATTAAAAGTATTAACAAATTCTTCCCATGATTCTGTTTTTGCTTTTTTTAATCAATTGGCGGCACTTTGCTTTGGCTTTCTTATATGTGCAAAAAAAAATCCATTGTTCTATGTTTTTCGTAACGGTGTCTGGCGGTATTTCTAAATGTGATTGCTCGCTTACAATCGTAATTCCACCAGGGAGCAGCTTTTGATTTGGGTGATGAGTTTTTGTATGTGGAATGTTTTGTTTTGCGGTATCTATTATTGATTGGGTTAGTTGAGTGATTGTCGTGTTGTTATTTATTGTTTGTTCTAGTGTATTAGTATATTCTGTCCAATTGGCCCTTTTTAAATTCCAGCGGGGAAAGAGCCAAGTGGGGATGAATTTTTCCCTATTTTAATATGAGATGGGGAGGTGTCACTAAAATAGGGATCATCTGTGGTTTCCCACGTCGAGCTTGCGGCTAGATCGGGAGTTGTGGCTGTGATGTCTGGTGTTGTGTTGTTTTGTGTGATCTGTTGGGCTGGGAGAGTATGCGAGCCGTTGTTGAGGATTACAAGCTGTGTGTTGTTTAATAAATTGTGGAATAATTTACCGCGGTAATCTGAGGATCTTCTGCTAGTGTCCCACAGAGGGTGGTGAGGCATTAATATCTCCGCATATTAAAACTGGAGTGTTTGTGTTCTGAATAATCGTTTCTAATAATGTGATGTATTCTCTGCAATGCTTATTGGGTGGGAAGTAAAAAGTTGATTATGGTGATTGGAGTTGAAGTAGTAAGTAATTTCTGTGATGAGGATGTCATGTTTTGTGTTGTATGGTATGTGTCTGTGTGGTATGTTGTTTTTGATGTATGTGCACACGCCTCCGCGTCTGTTGCGTGTTTGGTGGGAGGAGTCTTTTCGGTATAAGCTATATGAATTTATGTTGAAATTATAGGGATCTGATGGTTTTAAATGGCTTTCTTGGATGCAAATGATGGATGTGTTGGCTTCGTTTAGTGCGGTTCTTAACTCGTGCCAGTGCTGTGGAAATCCCCTCGTGTTCCATTGGAGGATTGTGGTGTGAGTGTCAGTGTTATGAGGAGTGTTTCTTGTTTGTGTGAGTTGTGTTATTACTTGGGATGTGTGCGGAGAGTGTATGGTGTGTTATGCTGTGTGTTGTTTGGTTTTTGGCCCTTTGTGCGTGTATGGCGTCTCCCCTTACTGTTAGGGGGGCGGTGTGCCTGTCTTGGTGGGGGAGGCGTGGACTGGGCGGTGCCAGCGGAGGAGCTGCCGCCGTCGCTCTCGTAGCTCGCTTCTCTCGTGGGAAGAGAGTGAGGCGAGACTCGTCTCTCCCGTGACGGACTGGGAGTAAGCTGAGCCAGGGCTCGCGTCTCCCGTGGGAGGCGGTGGGGGCGGCAGTGGTGTCTCTCTGGGGCTGCTGGGAGTCTGTTCCCTGCGGAGCCTTGGTACAGTGTACCGGTTGGAGGAGAGTGGTGGCGGGGAGCGCATGCCGTCTACGTTGTAGGGGGCAAGCACCCTGCTCCTGCTGTCCGCCGGTTGGCGGAGAGCGGTGACGCGGCCGCGCACCGGTGACCACCTGGGGGGTTCGGTGACGCCCCGTTCACCTGGGAGGGGGGGACGCGCCGAGCCCGTGCCCGAGCTCGTGGTGCCGCCGCGGGACCTGTCGCGGCGGGCCCCGTCCTGTGGGGCGGCCGCTGCACGCTGTGCGTGGGAGTCGACCGCCGGTGGTGACTCGCAGTGGATCACCACCGGAGATCCCGGGCGCGGTTTGGGGAGCCCGGGGAACCCCTTGGCGCTCCAAGGATGGGGGGGAGGCGGGTCTATCCTGAGGCGCGGCGTGGTGCGCACCTCCTGTCTGGGGAGGGGGCGGTCCTCCACCTCAGAGAGGGCCTGCTCTCTGGCGGCCACCGGCGCCCAGCCCTTCTCGTGGATCAGAGATGCCACCCTGCACTCTAAGACCCACTTGGGGCAGTCCCGGCTGTAGGCTGGGTGCTGCCCCTCGCAGACGGCGCAGGTCGGGCTGTCGGCCTCGCAGCGAGTCGCGCTGTGGCCCTCCTTGGCGCACTTGGCGCAGCGCTCCTCTCGCGCGTGGCAGCCCTTCTGGACGTGCCCGTAACGCTGACACCTCGTGCAGCGCCGCGGCTCTTTGGGCACCACGACCCTGGTTCGGTACCGCAGAAAACGCGACGTACACGAACTCCGGTACGACCTTCGACGCGAAAGTGAGGATGAGGATGGGCGAGGTCCCTTCGGCCGGAAGAGGTCTACCACCCCTTCGGTGGCGAGGACCTTGGAGGAGGTCCTCCTTTGCTATGCCCTGCCAGCTCCGGGGCATAGTATGGAGCCCTGGAGCGGTTGAGGTGGAAGGGCATTTGGCCCACTTCCACCTCGGCTCCAGCTATCACAGTGATTGTCTGGAGCCCTTCTCCGCCCTCCTCTGCGGTGGCAGAGATCAGGAGATCCCCGCCACGCACGAAGCTGGGCATTCAGGCGCTGGCCGGTGACTGCCAACGCGGCGTCCTCCACTGCCCAAGGCAGGAAAGCCGTCAATAGGCTGCCCGTCCCGGCGACGGCAGCGCAGCAACACCTCGACCGACATCAGGAGAGCGGTCGCGAGGTATGGAGTGTGCGTGTGTGGTGATGAGCTGAAGGGCCGTTAAGATGTTGCTGAAAACTGTTTGCAAGTGGTGGCTGAAGGCTGTGTGAGGGCGGGTGTGAGGTGAGAAGTGAGACGAGCTGAAGGCCGTTTAAGTGTTGCTGAAGGCTGTGTTTGCCAAGTGATGGCTGAAGGCTGTGTTGAGGATAACCCGGAGTAAATAAGAAAGAGATAGATTAGATTAGGAGAGAGAAGGAGAGAGTTGGTGAAAAACGAGATCCAACCGGGCTTCGTTGGGCCAACCTGCCACCCCTCCAGGTCGTCCACGGACCGTTCGGGCCAAGCAGGTCGGGATGGGCACCGTTAGGTATCCACCGGCGGATTTAAGTAGGAAAAGAGAGAAGGCAGGATGAAAAAAGGGAGGCAAGAAGGCACAGACAAGGGACGTGGGAGGTGAGGCTAAGGGGGGGGGGGGACCGCTACACTGTTCTGAGAAGAACAGAGTAGGGTGGCGGGGGGGAGGGGAGATGGGAGGGCGAAATACGTTAAAAACCGTTTAAGGTAGAGACGTTCCTCACTCAAGGAGATCAGACACGCGGCTCGATGCCCCAGCCCCTGATCACAGATGCCGATGCTGCGCTGTGGTGCGGTGGCCGCTGCGCTGCGGTGCGGTGCCCACTCCACTGCGGGGCGGTGCGGTGCAGTATCCACCCCGTCAAACTGTTTTACACTGTTAGGTGATAGTTATCCTGAATTGATAGGTCCCCTCTTAGATTATCTCTACCAAACACGTTTAGCTAAACAAATATAACAGGGATTTTTTGCCTTGCGCATTTTTGGCCCCACCGCGCAGGTTTTTTTCCCTTTGCCTTAGACGCTGTTTTTTTATTATTATTCAGGACTTTTCGCCCAGCTAATACACCCACAACCAGGTCTCGCCGAGGCGCCGGAGCCAGGGAGACAGGCAACAGTCTCCCGTTGTCGCAATGACGCACCCCCACGGCTCCACCAACACTGACACTGTTCAAGTGTATGTAATACAAATATGTATGTATGTGTGTCTCGTGTTTTACTTATTTTTGACCTTGAACGAAATACTTAACGTAAATGCTAGATATTATATTTGACCTTTGAACGAAATACTTAACGTAATGTTAGATATTATATTTACTTGAACAATAAATTGTCCAGGTTCACAATAAACCGGTTAACGTAATTTAGTAACGTAAAATAGCTACCCTAGTCCCTAGTTTGCTCCGGGTCCACATAAACCGGTTAACGTAGTTTTTTGCCTGGGCAAATTGCCAGAGGTCATTGCCCTCCCCGGAAAATGGCTATAGGGCCGTTCCGGAGAAAAAAAAAATGGAACCGTCTACCAGCTCAGCTTAGGATAGTCGAGTCGCCCGGTCTTTTTCACGCGGTGTACTGAGATGGCTAAAGGGTGATGAGTGTAGTTAGTTTTAAACGTGTTATTGATTTGTGCTTTTATAATTGTGTTTACTGTATTGACTCTGAAATCGGAAGAGCCACGATGTGGAGAGATTTTTACGAATACATACATACATACATACACAACTATGAATATGACTTTGGTTTTGGACAACTGATGGATATATGTGGAGAAAGAAGTAAGTTTCTCTTTCTTTTCACGAGAAATCGTACGATAGCAGCTGGCGTTACGGGCTCCGCCCCGCTCCGCCTGACGCCAAGTACAGTCTCTGACAAGGAGCCGCCGCGCCGTCCGGGCGGTTGAACGGATATTAACGAGGCGTCGTGACCAGAGACTACGTGCCAGAGAGTGTACCTGCCTCCGGCGGCGGAGCGGCGAGCGAAACTTTCCTGACCGTGGCCCGAACAGCGGATATGAAACCGGGCCCACTAGTCCTGTGTCGAAATTACTTAACGTATGGAGGTAATTCTTTCACCACAACCCATTTTATATCTGCTCTACAAATATGCTATCTCGGTCCAAAACTCCATGTTAAAGGTGAACTATTCCCTTCAATGGGAATGTTTAATGCGATGGGATGGGATAAATACATAGGAATTACTACTTTGAAATGGTTGTTTGATTTCCAACAATGCTCGTCTGATACTCGCTTTAAGAGTAATTGGACTTGTTATCAGTGAGAAAACATAATTCGTACGACATTTATTGAGGCATCGACAAGGTTTTTCCATCGTCCAAAACCAAGTTTTTGGACGATGGAAAAGGTACATATAGTATGTTTTTGTCTGTGGTCTTCATACATCTAACGACCTACCCTTCCGTTTTGGTTACTCTAGCCTATGCTAATCATTGGTGTCCATTTCTCATCAGGCAAAGTACGTGGATATCAGCACTGGAGCCCGGCCCCCAACTGAGAGGATTTGGTAGCGTCACGTGACATGACGTCACATGGGCTTGAAGTTTGCCCTTCACCATTGACTTAACACGTAAACTGACCCAACTTATGGCCTCAAAATTTCGGTCACCGGGTGGTAAATAAAATGCGTTTTTGGCACAGATGTTAAGTTCGTTTTCTTCTGTTTATGAGAATGCCCACTTTTAGGCCTAGAGTGGCTGAAATGCGCCTAAATATTGGCCATAGGTATGGATGTTAAACCTCGTCCTGGTGGTGTGGGGGCCATTTTGACCCCCCCCCCCCCCCCCCCCCCCCCCGAGTTTTTTCTCGGGAATAGCGAGAAAACGGCGGCGCGCAGCGCCACCAAATTCGGCACAGCTATTCGGGCATCAATTACCAACATTTTGCGGAAGTTTTAACTGCCGGTCATCTCAGGTCAGGTCACCAGGTTACGTCAAGTGATCTTATCTCCAAAAATGTTTGCGGTCGTGCCAGTGTTTGTCCCGAGAGATTTGAAACTTTCAGGATTGCATAAGGCCATACGTACCTACAATTCGTTTATCTCGGATTTGTTGTATCAGTGACCTAAGGTCAGGTCAATTTCGTGACCTCCCATTATAAGTAAATGGGAAAATATACAAATGCTTCCTATTCAGAGAAAAAGATCAGGCAAATTTTTTCAGAATCATACTATTTTACCTCATTATTGATGACCCGGGTGCAATTTGTGCTCTGTGACCTGCAAGGTGAGCTGAGGTCATCTCAGGTCACCAGCACTTTTTGCCAATAACTTTTTTCTAGCCGCCACCCATTTAATAGGTGACCAGGAGTGCCCCCACCCTCGATCCCAACGACGCACGACACCTTTCATTAACACCAGAGAACAAAAGATAAAATGTCGCGGCACTCCCAGCTAAGAAATGGAAACAAACATAACAAACATAACACAAACATACTTTCAAAAGCATTAGTGATAAAATCCTGAATCAGCATGATGGGCATGTAAGTTGAATGCTTACTTCGAAAACCAAACTGTCTGTCTGTGAGGACGTTATTACATGTCAGTGGCGCACGCAGGATTCCATTTGGGGGGGGGGGGGGGTCAGACCCCTAAGAGCAGGCCCCTTGTGAGCGGGCCCCCACCCGTTTTTAGAAAACTTCGCGGATTTCGTCACTTGTTTTTGAGCGGGCCCCCTACAGCATGGGACCCGAGACATTATACTTTTCTTGTCAATGTCGTGTAAGGTGACTGCGTGTGCTACTGATGTGCGAATTTTAGGTGCGTGTGCTACTGATGTGCGGTACAACTGTCGAGAGTACATTTGACGAAATGAGGTAAATGACAACAACACAAATTATATTTTACAGGTTAGGCAGGTTAGGCAGGTAAATGACAACAACAACAATTACATTTTACAGGTTAGGCAGGTTAGGCAGTCCGATCCCCGGTAGTTATGTCATCATCATCATCGTTGGGGTTTTAGTGCGCCTCGACTACGTCATTCGCGCCCACCATCACGTTGCCACAAGTTGCCATAAACCATTTCCTGAAGCAACAATGGATAATGTAAAAAATACGTATCAATATCAAATACGCTCGTATCAAGAATTTGAAAGGACCGGGCCCTGTTATGACCGGGCCCTCGTCCTGACCGGGCCCCATGTCACGCCTTTGCCAGCACCGGCCCCTGCCTCGATCAGGCCTGACCAAGACCGGGCCCCTACCAGAAACGGGCCCGTATCAAGCATATGCAAGGACCGGGCCCTGTTGTGACCGGGCCCCATATCACGCCTTTGCCAGCACCGGGCCCCTGCCTCGATCGGGCCTGACCAAGACCGGGCCCCTACCAGAAACGGGCCCGCATCAATAATGTTCAAGTACCGGGCTCTCGTTCTGACCGGGCCCCATATCACGCCTTTGCTAGTACCTCGATCAGGCCTGCCATGCCACGCCTTTGCCAGCACCGGGTCCCTACCTCGATCGGGCCTGACCAAGACCGGGCCCCTCAGAAATTTCGGGGGGGGGGGGGGGGGAGGGGGTCAGCTGACCCCCCCCCCCCCCCCCCCCTGCGTGCGCCACTGTTACATGTAATGTATGTTAATAGTTGATAATATATGATCTTTTCTAATATGTTTTATATGAACGGTAATATGCTAATGGGACGATAATTGGATAATAAGTGACTATCCCCACTTTTGAAAATTGGTTTAACTACAGCTACCTTTAATGCTTTTGGGAATGTGCCTGTTGACAGACATACATTAAAGAAGCGGGTTAGTTTGGACAAAATTGGTTTATATGATTTTTTTTAAATATCTTAGTTGATTTCATCTATACCCGCACCCACATCTTTAAGCTGAAGTATGATTTGTTCAACATCAATATCATTTATTTGAGATAATGTCATATTTTGTTCTGGTGTAGCATGTACAAATTCAAGTGGATCAATGTTATTCTTCTTTATTTTTTGTTTAAGCCTTGCTCCTACCCCTGTAAAGAAATGATTGAATCCTTCTGATATTGATTTTCCTTCATTTAGCTCTTCCCCTGCATCATTAACCATTTTACAAGGAATGTCATTGTGTTTGTTTGTAGGAGCAGGTGAAGAGTCTTCCAGGTCTTCTTAGGATTGTGTTGGTATTTAGCAAATTCATTTTGATAGTAAAGTTTTTTTTTGCATTTGTGATCGTCTTGTTAAGACAATTGCGGAATTGGTTATAATTTGTAATATTTGTTGTGCTTGGGTGTTTCAACTTTTCTACAAATAATTCATGTTTGTGGTTAATGGAACATAGAATTCCTGGAGTCATCCATGGTTTAATGAAACTTGTTTTTCTTGAGAATATGTTGGTGCGTGAAAACAATGAAATACCTTCAGTGTATGCTTTAATTATATGATTGCATGCTTGTGCTGGGTCTTTCTCCAAGTGCAAAATGTCTAACCTAGATAATGCTGTTTGAAGTTGTCTATCTGTTGGTAGTTGAATGAAGTCTTAGTTACTTTGTGATTGTTAAGTTGTTCTCTGAAAATATTTGTGATCGCAAAGATGGAAAAATGGTCAGAAAAATCAGTTGTTATGATACCTGTTGATGTTGTCACTCTTGATACATCGTTACAAAAGATGTTATCTATCAATGTAAATAATGTTGATGCTACTCGTGTTGCCTATGAAATTGTTGGAAGGAAACCATAGCTGCACATGCATGTAAAGAATGATTCATTAAATGAGTTGCTTGCAATGGAAAATAAAATATATATATATATATATATTATATATATATATATATATATATATATATTAAAGTCACCTGTAATATAGGTGAGAATGTAAGTAAGTGCATTCACTCTTGAGAGAAATTGTTCTAGTTCATTGATAAATTATGGGTTGTTATCAGGGGGTCTATACATTTGACAAATGAGATAAGTTTGATTGATGGCATTGGTAACCTGAAGGGTTACTACATCTGCGCAGTGTCTTAAATTCCAGTATTGACATTTCCTTTATGTTCATTTTATAATTTTGTAGTGCAAAGATTGTTGATCCGCCACCTGGTTTGTTTACCCTACTTTTACAGTATAACTGGTAATTATGATCAAGGGCAAACCTATCTTCTATACTTGGTGTCAGCCAAGTTTCAGATATGCATATATATGTCCATTTGTGCTCAAGTTGTGATATAAATGAGGTGATTTCATCGAATTTATTTACAATTGATATAGCATTCATGTGCAAGATGGAAATACTATCTTCAAAATCAGTGAGGTCCTTCACGTCATTTGGTTTATAGAAGTTACACTTCTTGCGAATAGACTCAAAATGTGAATGTGTTGTGGAAATGTTACTAATATCTTCATAGAATGGATCAAATATTTTGTTCTCAAAATTGTGTGTGTCCAGTGCACCAGCCGTGGTGCCTACCTTACCAGAACTTGCCCACTCTCCAAACACACACGACCAAACAAAAACTGAAACCACGCAAGTCGCGGTGAGTGTGATGGAGGTGTCACTAAGGAAGAGGAATATTAGTGAGTATTTGTCAATTTTGTTGTTTGATAATTATTTATTAAGGTGTATCAATACTGTACAAGGCAGTTGATCAATGAAATGTAATTTTCTTCTTGATGTATGTGTTTGCATTATTAGGAAGGGGTATGAAGAGCGAGACAGATCCTACCTGCCACACTCATTTCGCACTACTATACATTGGCTACATTTTGCTACAATTGTGAATTATTTGATTCATTGAAGAAAAGGAATGCATGTATAGTATTTGACAACGTGACTGCATAGTTTGCTTCATAGTAACATATCAACATGTTATCAATGACTTGCCAAGTTCAGATGGGGATGTTATTCATCATGCAGTTGCAAGGTGACATGTGTAATAAGTTCAGATCATTGTTATTAAAGCCCGGGTTCATGATAAAGAGGAATAGGTTGGTTGATGGGGATCCAGGCATATGAAGGTGAGCAGATGGGAACCTGTTGAGGCTGAGACTTCGAGTGCTTTTTAGCTTTCAGTTGGCAAGGGAGAAGTGCTGACAAATTTGAGGCATTGTTTAGCTCAAGTGGTCAGCATCCAGATAATTAATGAACATGTATGGGAGCACATTTCACCATTTACAGCATCTTGGAATTTGAATTGCCAATATTTTGCTGAGATGCATGAATTGTCAGGTGCATTGTTCCTGGTGTGGGCGATCTTGGGAGGGAATGACTGAACATTCCCTCCTGAGTCACTGAGTCAGGGTCAATGCTGTATGCCAGCAGTTTCAATATTTTTGCCCCAGTGTGCTTTTGACATCTGTGGCCACTCCATAATTTAATAATGTGCTCAGGAGTGAGTTGCACGTAAAGTATATCAATACCCCTGGTGCCTAGTTTTTAAAACACTCTATTTCTAGAGTAGGGATGATTGGCATAGTAAGCTTGTATAGCAGGTATGCAGCCTCACTCACTCATTCACACTCACATTCACTCACATGGACCCACATCACACCAATAGCACAATGGCGGTGTGAGCAGGAGCATGTCCAGGGGTATCCATTTTGTATTTATGTATTATTAGTGAATTAAGCCAAAGTTCATCCTTCAAAGATGCCCACTACTCAGATAAGCAGAGACACACCAGCAAATCAGGCAAGATAGAGGCTGCAAACATTGCCATATTATTTGTCTGCTGCAACTGAGATGATTTCTGCCTTATTTAATATCTAGATTGTTTCACCCAAAACCAGATTCTAACCATTTGCCAAACTAACCACTAGTGGTTTGCTGAGCCTCTCCTCTGTCCTCCACGCCCTCCCCTGCCGGAACCCTTGCTACGGGTGATGACAAATTCCTCCAGGTCAGCGCTCTGCTCAGCCACACGTCCTGTAGGGATGTTGTTTAGTGTCTGGGATCTGGTGAAGTTTTGGTTGGTAGCCTGTCTGAAGTTTGTTTTCTGGGGAGCCTGTTCTATTGCCTGAAGGATCTCCTCCCTGGTCATGTCTGCTCGGATAGGGACATATCTTTGATCCCTGGTTTTGCGGGCTTGGATTGTATCATTTTTGGTGTGGTAGTTGCAGATCTGGTTTTTCTCCCACATGCCACCCAGCACTTGAATCTGCTTGGATATTTTGGCAGTAAGGTTTTCATGAATAGTGATTCGATCCTGGCTAGAGTTAATCTGCTTGAATTTGGCATCATACACCGAGTTACGATCATCTAAGTTCTGGAACTTGATGATGACACGTCTGTTGTTGCGTAAGCGATGGCAGGCAGATATCTGTCCCTTGAGCGTCACCCCAAGTTTGTCCTCAATTACTTTTTTGTAACCTCTCTGGTCTCGCTTGAGGTCTCAGGTTGATCAGGGCTGGGCTTCGGAAACCCTTCCCCACCCAGGATCAGGGAATCCTTCCTACTGTATTGTTCTAGCTCATCAAAAGCTTGGCCCATCTCTGCTAGATTTTTTTTCAGAACTTGGTTTTCATCCTTAAGTTTTTGGATCTCCTTCTTCCCCTTTCTATTCTCATCCCAGATTTTCCTCATCTCCCCCTCCAATTCAATAGTAAGCTCCTTCAGGGCTTCGTGAATAAGCTTCTTAACATCCTCCGCCTCCATGACACCTCCTATCTTAATTTACTCTAAGCTAAAGTTCCTAACACTACTTCAGTGAAAAACAAACCTAGCTTAAGTAACGGTAAGCCTAAGTGAATATTACAAACAAAAGCAGGGACAAAACAAAGCTAATAGAAATAAACCAGGCAAAGACCTATCAGTTACCTACAGCCTATACTCTGAAATAATTACGGCGAATATCGTTACGGGGCGAATCTGGCGCACGTCCTCTCGACTACACTCGACACAGAATGATATATAACTCTTGATATAATAAAGATAGAGACGTGCAAACGACACCACTGTGTTTTCTCGAGTCGCGTCGCCCCATATGCAACATAACCTACCTTGGTCACCAAATGACCTTGACCTGAGGTTCAATTTTGAAGTTGACCTAACTAGGTCACCATTACCATGGTTCGAAGCGCCTTGACGAGACAAACACGATAGTGTTAAAATCATTGTTATATGTCTAACCAATATAACGGTATTTATGAAAGCGTTTGGGGAAAACAATGCCTCATGACCTCTGGTGACCTCTAGGGCCTAAACTATTGACCTGAGCTTTTGTTAATTTGATAACACTCAGGCGATGTAATTTTTCATGAGCTTGCGGTTGCCTTTTCCGTTCGTTCCTAGCCATCATAGTTCCCAAGATATTTTGGGAGGTTTCTGTAGCAAAGTCCTATACTTGGAAAATTTGACCTTTGGTGACCTCATTATTGAACTGAGCCAAGTCATACCTGACGTAACGTCGAATGGCCTTGTTAAGAGCTTTCAAACGCTTTGTTCGCGTCTTTCTAGCCCTTTAGTTTTCTAGTTACAGGCAGACTGGTTATTGATTCAACTTTTTGGAACGATTCAATCATGATTCATTTTGGAATCTGAATGAATCAATCACCGTTGGATTCACTATTTTTTAGAATTGTTTCTTTCCAATTGATAGAATAAAAACAAATATTTTAATCGATTCACGTTTCATTCAACATCTAAATATTTGTGGTGAATGTATGTAAAAAAAAAATTGAAACATACATATATATATATGATCATTAAAACATTGTTACAACAATATTATTTCAGTATAAATAAATGTAGCCACTGGGACTGCAATCTGCATGTATTTGCACAACTCACCAGTGTACTTGAATCGTTAAGAATCGTTAAATCTTTTTATTCAATCAGCCTTGAATTAATGCGGATTTGATCCAATCACGATTCATGAATCTGGTGGTTAATATTTTTTTTTCAAGGAATTTTGATTGAACAATTCCAATCGATTCAATCAGTGTCGAATAAATAACCAGTCTGGTTAGAGGGGGTCATTTTATCCCCCCCCCCCACAACAATATATTTAACACATTATGTTGTGTTCCTGAGGAATAGGGTACTATGTGGGAACACATTCACAAACACATTCATTCTATTCATTCAAACACATACACATGCATGTAGATTGTAGGTGGGAACACATTCACATTCACAAACACATACACATTCATTATATTCATTCAAACACATACATTCTATTCATTCATACACATGCAACATGCACACATTCCTACAACCCCCACACACACACACCAACATAATGAACTAAATACTGGCATTGGCATATCATAGCATACAAACGTCCATAGTAGATGTTTACCAGCACTAAGAAGCACCAAACATGCATAAACGTGGAGTGGAAAGAGAGAAAATCAGAATGGAGAATATCACATGAGTAATTATTTGAGTAGCAGCTACTACATGTTTGTAAGAAATATGAAAATCACAATGGCTCAAATCACATGCTCAAAATGGTTGATGAATGTGGATAGGTGTTGGTGTCAGACCGGAGGGTTGGTGCCGGAGTGGCACTTGGCAGTAAATGGTAGTCATAGCACACATTAATTGTAACCAGGATAATACGTTAACTGATAATCTCCTTATATACAGGAATACAAAACTAAGGATATCTTAAATCCTCAAATATATTATAAAATGGTTATCCTATGCACCCAAGGATGCGCTCAAGCTAATATCGCGTTTCATACTTGATACAATAATAGGTACAATATCAGAAAGTATTTATGCTTTTTTTCTTCTTCATAGACACTATTTAGCCGCCAGTGTTTCAAGAATAAACAGTCAACTCATATTCATTTATTGACCAAGACACGCTTCATAATTCATATTGATACTTCAGTTGGTCATTAAAAAATAGGACATACAAAACAATAGATGATTGACACTGCAAACATACATTCAAAGTTCATTCACATCACATGATATTGTTTCACCTATTAATCTCCTAAGAGGCATCAGGCGAAGCAATCACATGTTAGACATCTAATGTATGTATTGAGAAGAAAAAAATGAAGCCATTTCAAATAGTTATTCTTCCAGTCTTCGGATTAATAAATTCTGACCTCAAGCACTGCAGTTTCAAGCGCAATTCGTTTTCTCGTCTATAGTATCTGTAATACTCCTTGCACCTTCCCAACTGGGTATAGACTATAGTTCCACATTCATGACTATGTTTCACTATTGTTTTGGGTTTCTGATATTGCAAATATTTCCTGTGCTCTAATTAGCCTTGTGTTCAAACTTCTTTCGACTTCCAGTTTCACCATATGGCTTTGTACATCTCTTGCATGGTATCTTGTAGACAAGCCTGTGCTCATGTTGCTTTCTTTTATAATTTATCCTGTTCTTCCCAGTCTTACTTGTTACCTACTATCACATTAGCATGTTTCAGAAAATGTGCAATCGTATCAACATGTCTCGATTGCGAAACAACTGGATAGCTAAGTATCAATACGAAACGCGTCTTGGTTAATAAATTATTATGAGGAGTTGACTATATATGT
Source organism: Chirona hameri (assembly GCA_036785665.1). Taxonomy (NCBI): domain Eukaryota; kingdom Metazoa; phylum Arthropoda; class Thecostraca; order Balanomorpha; family Balanidae; genus Chirona; species Chirona hameri. Next base: position 14,158 of record JAXIVJ010011350.1, read on the forward strand.
CAATATGAACGTTAACAATTTCAATAAGTTAGCATGAATTAATTTAAGCAGCGCAACCTCGTCCCCACACCGCAAGACGCCCCCCCCCCTCCCCGAGCGAATGGCAAAACACAGGTAAACAACGCAGTTTAACAAACGTCTCTTCAGCGCCAGAAACCCATCCTGCGTCCGCCCCACCGTGCCGGTGGACGGACCACGGCTGACGCCTGCGTTCAGGCGGAGCACAACCAGACTGCTCCACACCAGGGGCGTAGCCAGGATTTCGGCCAGGGGGGGGGGGGCCAAACGGGATCAGACGGGCCCTCGTAGCCAATTGGGGGCCCACAAACTGGCGGATCTAGGGTTCGAGTTTGGGGGTAAAAATTTATATCCCATCAAACCCATCAAACCGCCTGAAATCAGCACAAAATGTACACATTTCCTGATAAGAAAATCTAAGCAAGTTTATCTAAGGAAGTTTGTTTTAAATCAGCTATCAATGCATAAGCAAGCGAAATCCGATGAGTTTTCAGAAATGTGTGAGACTTTTTGGGATTCCCCCCCTAAAAAAAAACTTGGCAGATCCAGGGGAAAAGGGCCATAGCAGCCGTCAAACCGCCTGAAATCAGCACAAAATGTACACATTTCCTGAAAAGAAAATCTAAGCAACTTTATCTAAGGAAAGTTTGTTTTAAATCATATATCAATGCATAAGCAAGCAAAATCTGATGAGTTTTCAGAAATGTGAGACTTTGGGATTCCCCCTAAAAAAAACTTCCGTGCCCCCCCCCCCCACTACCACCCATCCCAAACGTCTTTTTCCAAACGTCCAGACCCCAATACATTTTGTCCTAACGTCACAATAACTTCACGCGCATCCACATGAGGGCTTGCGCTGTTATTGTAGCTAGTTGGCTATGCTACCAAATGCTGCCATAATTAGGGAAATAGGAGGTCGGACAGATCATTTTGTAACCAACGCTTAAAAGTCGATAACATTACCTCGGTAGGCCTAAGGCAGGCACGTAGCCAAGGGGGGGGGGGGGGGGGGGGGCGGGGGAGGCTACCCGCCCCCCCCCCCGCCCTGGAGGCCCGGCGGGCCCTTTTCGGGCGCGCAGCGCACCGAAAAGGGCCGACGAGACCACGCTCATGGACTACGCGAAGCGTGGTCTTTAAGAGTTTAGAGCATTTCAGAGGTTCTTTAGGGGCACCAGGGCCCTTTCTGAAAGACCACAAGGGCCCTTGGACGTTCAGCAGAGCCCTGTACATGTCAAAAGGGCCCCTGAGCGGGTCAAAGGGCCCCTGAACACGTCGAATGAGCACCGAGTCAGCACAGAGGGACCCCTGGGAAGGTCGGAGAGGCCCCTGAGCATGTCGGCAGGGCGACAAAGCAGCCAGTGCAGTCCCTTGCCAGGTCTTAAGGACCCCCTGAACAGGCTGGAGGGCCCCTGGACAGACAAGCACCAGAGGGCCTCTGGGAAGTTAAAAGGGCCCCTGTGCATGTCAGAGGGGCCCCTGACCAAACCAAAAGGGCCCCTGAACATGCCGGATGGCCTCCTAGTCAGCACGGAGGGGCCCCAGGGCAGGTCGAAGGGCCCTCTGAGCATGTTGACAAGGCGACAAAACAGAAAGCGCAGTCGCTTGCCAGGTTGGAAGGGCCCCTTAGAAGGCTGGAGGGCTCCTGGGCAGACCAGAGGGCCATTGGGAAGTTCAAAGGGTCCCTGAGCAGGTAAGATGGCCCCTGATTACGTCGAATGGGCCTCTGGCCAGCACAGAAGGACCCCTGGGCAGGTCGGAGAGGCCCCTGAGGATGTCGGCAGGGTGAAAAAGCAGCCAGTAAAGTCCCTGGCCAGCTCGGAAGAGCCCCTGAGCAGACCAGGGGCCCCTGGACAGACCAGAGGGCCCTGGACAGACCAGAGGGCCCCTGGACAGATCAGAGGGCCCCTGGAAATTTGAACCTCACAAAATAAAGTGGCCGAAATCCGTAGAATTTTTCATATCCTTTTTTTGGGGGGGTTAACGCTCGAGAAGGGGCCCTTTCGAGGCGCCCCCCACACCCCCTGGACGAAATCCTGGCTACGTGCCTGGCCTGAGGGGCCCTCGAAATGCCTGAGGGGGCCCTCGAAATGTCTGAGGGGCCCTCGAAAGGAATTGGAGGCCCTGGGAAGGCCTGAGGGGCCCTCGAAATAAATACCAGCTCTTAAATGCTGTTATTTATTCGTGTTATATTTGTTCGTGGACGTTCTTTATGCGACATAAGGCGTTTTGCGGGCACCTGACACCATCCAAAACACTGGGGCCTTCGGCCCCAGGGGGCCCTCGCTCGGTCGGCAGAGGGGCCCGCCTGGCCTCCAGGGGGGGGGGGGGGGGGGGGGGGCATGCCCCCCCCCCCCCTTGGCTACGCCACTGCTCCACACCCCGCCCACCCCCGCTGATATCACGCCAAACAAACGTAACGGTAAAGGCGGCCGCACACTAGGCCATTCGGCGCGCGGAGGTCGCGATATCGCTACGACTTTCCGCGCATCTTAAGCGACTTTCCGCCTTCGCGTCAGCCGAAACGTCAAAAATCGCGGACGAATGTCGTCGGCCGGCCATCTGCGGACCGGCGGAAAAAAGCTGATTCGAACGAGCTTTTTTCCGCGAGTGAACGCCGCGGAGCCGCGGACAAAAAAATTGATCAGGCTAACAATGGCGAATATATGCAAGACAGAGGTGCAAATTTTGCACAGCATGCTCTTGCCGCTATGAAATTTATTATCTAAAAGTTTCGTGGTTCTAAACTTACATCTTCGTCGAAAAATGGCCATCATTAATTTACCTTGGGACAGGCTGTAGGCACAGGTTGCGACATGCTGTAGGTCGGCGGGGCGGAATCTCGCGAGCAGACAGCGCCGAATCCGCCGAAACAAGGACGATATTCAGCGGTATCACCGCGATTTTCCGAGGCGGAATGTCGCAGTATATCGCGCGCCGAATGGCCTAGTGTGCGGCCGCTTTAACGGTCTCTCGTTGCGTTCCCGGCCGCTTCTCTCCGTGGTGTGGCCGGGAGAGGATATGACAAACGTGTGCAACGTTTGTAAAGTGCGCTATGAGGCGGGCAAAGAAGAGTTGTGGGTCGGGTGCAGTTATAGGGGCGGGAGGGGCCGACAGACGTGCCAGTGGTGGGCCCACCAGCGTTGGGTGCGGCTGAGATGCTCGTCTGCTGACGAGCTAGCTCGCATCCCAAATATTATTTGTAATAATTTGTCAATTTGTATTGGATTTCCAATTGAAAATAATGTCAACACGCGTCTTGAAAAGGCGCACCTTTTGATGGATGGCTCGTACCGGTAGCTGCAATATTCACTGCAGTTCACTTCAGTGTATACATATGTATTTACAGCCACCACACACCCATACACACCGATGAACACATATGAAGTGCTGCTGAAAACGATGGTGATATTTTTATCTCGAAAAGTCACTTAACTTTATACAAATTAAGGTTTTTAATTTGGGATGATGACGTCATTATTGAGCGATAGACCGACGCTAATTGGCTGCAAAAGTGGCCGTCAGCCAATCAGCGGCGGCACTAGCCTGATCCCATTTTGCAAATGGGAAATTGCATTGCTTAAAAACGGCTAAGTTTGAGTATTTTCGATATTTCAATAACGGCCAAAGATAATTGCTATCCCAGTTCAAAACCAATACAAAGTTTTGTTTTGGGGTGGGAGGGGAGTGGTTCTCGCCCACCCCGTAGTCCAGCCATAGCTATATGCCGCCGCGGGTGGGGAGGAGAACCACCCCCTCCGGGGCGGGGAACCGAATGACTTGACCATATTCCCTTAATGGGTATGTGTTCACGCCACTCCAACTACACTCATAAGGCCATAGTGCACATTCACACTTTCAATCGCGACCAATATTACTCGCGAGTCGCGAACCACCGAACGAGGTTCGTTGTTTACATATTCTGATTAAAAGATAGACTTTTGCCGATATGACGTAACAACTCGTTTTGGTGACGCAAGATTATTGTGACGTCACATGTATTTTTGTATCCTCAAATTACAAGATTGCTACTTCTTCCGCAAAGACGAATGCTATCTCAGTTCAAAACCAATACCGTTATCACCAAAACCAAACCGTAATCAGGCCACTCTTTTCCATCATTCAACGTACTTTTCCCAAGGTGTTATATTCTCTTTATAGGGAATAGGTCACCTTGAAAGTTGTCTTGAAATTCAACCCAACCATCTTGAGCTCAAAACTACGAATTTGACTTTGGTTTGGACAACTGATGGAGATTTGGAGAAAGAAGTAAGTTTCTCTTTGTATTTCACAAATCGTACGATGACAGCTGGCGTACTGACTCCGCCCCGCTCCGCCTGACGCCAAGTATAGTCTCTGACAAGGGCCGCCGCTTAACGAGGCGTCGTGATCAGACTACGTACCAGAGTGTACCTGCCTACGGCGGCGAGCGTTCATGTCTCGATCGTGGCCCGGAACAGCAGACATGAAACCGGGCCCACTAGTCCTGTGGCGAAATTACTTAAAGGGGATGTTTCACCTTTCTGAAAGTTGTCAAATATACGCTGGTTGTAGTAGAAAATATGAAGTAAGTGCTGCTGAAAACGATGGTGATATTTTCTCTCGAAACGTCACTTAACTTTATACAAATTAAGTTTTTAAATTTGGGATGATGACGTCATTATTGATCTATAGACCGCCGCTGATTGGCTGACAAAGTGGGATTTGCTGAAAAAGTATGTCAGCCAATCAGCGGCGGCACTAGCCTAGACCCCATTTTGCAAACTATAAATTGAATTGCTTAAAAACAAATAAGTTTTTGGGAAAATGACCTTAGCATTTTCGACATTTCAATAACGGTCAAAGATAATGGCTATCTCAGTTAAAAACCAATACAAAGGTGAAACATTCTCTTTAACGTAGTGAGGTCACCACAACCCATTTTTAGATCTACTCTACACATCTACACATTTTAGATCTGCTCCGCTCCTCACACCTATCTCAGTCCAAAACCCCATGTTTGTTTAGTTATTTATTTATTTATTGACAATGAGCAACAGGCATTCACCCAATTACAGCTCAAGTCGAGTAATTAAAACACGCGACGACACGACAGCAGCAGACACACGCACACAGTTGAAAACAGACGAGGCAAATATGATAACGAAAATGTGATACTAAAATAGAACAAAAGTTCATGAAACAGTCAATATGAATACGTTAAAAATAAACATAGGTAAACAATAGTTCACAGGCATGCTTTGAGGCTACGAAGACCTAAGAAAAAGCTTGTAAAAGAACACATAAGATCGGTAAATGAGAAAACTCCAGCAGTAAAATAAGAGTAATAAAACTCGCATGCTCACATCACACACGCCCACACACAATCAACACTCATCGCCACCAGTGTTGTGCAGCCTATACCGCCATACTCTTGACATATGATTTCACCTGCATTCTAAAAGCTCCTAAGGTATCATTGAAAAGGTCGGATGCAGGACAGGCAGACAGGAATAGGTTGGTGTTGCGAGGCGCCCGCGCAAAGACGGCACGTTTAACAGTTTCCACTCTAGCGAATGGGACGTGCAGGATTGTGTGCGATGCTGCGCGGGTATGCCGTGTTGATATTTGCAAAGAAAAGCTTTGAAGAAGCAAAGAAGACTCGATCCGTCCTGAGAAGGTTCTATGTACAAATAGTATGTCATACTGCACTCTTCTCTGAGCAAGCGAAGCGATATTAAAAGACTGTAAAAGATCTGAATATGAATATGAGGGTGAGTGTGAATGGTGAAGGCCGAAGGGTATGGACATGTGACTCGAGCCAGATAAGAAACTTTTGTTGGACACGGTCCAACCGATCGAGCTGTGTTGCTGCTGCACCTCCCCATATCACACATCCGTACTCGAGTATGGAGCGCACGTTACCGAAATATGCTGCCAATATTGGCTCCCGTTTCAAGGCGCCGCGAACACAACCAGTCTGAAGGGATCTCATCATCACACCCAGTGCTCTGTTTGCCTTGGTAACCGTGAAGTTGATGTGGTCTCTAAATGTGAGCTTAGCGTCTAGCCATACTCCAAGGTCACGGATTGAAGATACGTGTTCCAAGGGTGTTTCATTGATTTTGTAAGTCACTGAAATGGGAGATCGTTTCAAAGTCATAGTGAATGACTTACACAAATGGACTATCCCACCTTAACATTATATTTCAGTTGAGATAGCTATTTCGATGGTTTGGCATTGAAATTAAGTATGGTAGCAGTTAAAACAACCACAATGATATAAACCAAAAGATATTCGAGTTTGATTTTGACATCTGTAAAAAATAATGCCCATGTGTATTTGAATAGGGCCTCTAAACCGACGTCGTCGTCTCTCTTTACCCAACTGGTAATGATAGTCGACATGTTTTAAGGTCAGCCTTGGAATATTTTCGTCTTTCATTTCCCGATCTCCGGGTGGTTCGCAATCTAGAGGCTAGCACTACCAGCTGAAGTTGTTTCAGCAGTTGGCTGCCAGGGACCGATAGTGAGCCAGGGTGTTATGACGTCGCAAGCAAGTGGTACCTGTTAAAGGGACTGTCCCACCTTTTTCAAAGTTGTCGAGGCACACTTAATTGTATGTCTACATGTCAGGCGGGGTCAGCTGAACATGTTCGTGAACTTTTTTCCGAAAACAATGCTTATCTTAGAAGATATTAAACTTTTAGTTTTAAGCAGAAAGCTGGGTTAGTGATGTCATATGATTTTGTTTTTAACAGGGAAATCCTTCGTGTTGCCAAATGTATGGCACCATTTTATGTCGACATCTATTGCGCAGAAAAAGCGAACCACCCGGTGTCTAGATTGCCTAGAATGCGAACCACCCGGGGATCCAGAAATGAAAGACGAAAATATTCCAAGGCTGACCTTAAAGGGATTATACGGGTTTCCGTCCTGAAAGTAAATGCACTCTTTTGCAGTTGTATGAGCTTTAAACACGTTTAAAACATATAACAGGGACCTCAGTGCTCATTTAGTCCATTATTTCAGCAATTATCAGCGTTAAAAATTGGGCGTTTTTCGAGACTAGTATCAGATAACGAGTACTTGATCCTGTCCACTACTTTTATCTTAAGATCAATACAAAAGTATTATGCAATTCAAAACTGACGGGACTTTGTATTACTACACACTGTTCGTTGAGGTTTTGTTGTTATGGTCTTCTTTTCTCTGACTTTAGCGTTGAGAATTTGGTGGTGGCGTATTAATTTTTTGGCATGAAAATTCATGAAAAATATAGAATTTTATGGGAAAACTAGGCAACTGGTGTTGTTGCTGGTGGTGAAGAAAAAAAACACCAGCTGGTGTTGTTGGAACAAAACAAGTTTATTTTCTTTCAAATATTGCTTATTTTACCGGAAATATGCCATAAGTGAGGTGTTTGTATTAGCATAAAAGATATGACTGGCTCTGCCTCAGCCAGTCCTGCAGAAAATACGCGGTGACATCACCGCGCACTTTGGAATGTCCTTACGTGCAGAAGAGGTCATTTTTTAGTGGTACGTTATACTATGTAACTCAATTATTCTGGGAAAACCCGTATAATCCCTTTAAAACAAGTCGACTATCATTACCATTTGGGTAAAGAGAGACGACGCTGTCGGTTTAGAGGCCCTATTCAAATACACATGGGCTCTATTTTTTACAGATGTAAAAATCAAACTCGAATATCTCTTTGATTAGATCATTGCGGTTGTTTTAACTGCTACAATACTTAATTTCAATGCCAAGCCATCAAAATGTCTATCTAAACTCAAATATAATGTTAAGGTGGGATAGTCCCTTTAAATATTTAACGCTAAATATTTATTTATTTATAAATACATCAATCAATTATCAATCAATATTTAGTGGTACCATTTGCTTGCGACGTCATAACACATGGCTCACTAGCGGTCCCTGGCGGCCAACTGCTGCAACAACTCGAGCTGATAGTGCTAGCCAATCTTCTGCGCAATATAAGTTCTGCGCAATAGATGTCGACAACAAATTGTGCCATACATTTGGCAGCACAAATCATTTCCGTTATTAAAAATATGACGTCACCAACACAACTTTTCGCTAAAACTAAAAGTTGAATATCTTCCAAGATAAACATTTTTCGCGAAAAAAAAGTTCACGAACATGTTCAGCTGACCTCGCCTAGCATGTAGACATACAATTCAGTGTGATTCGACAACTTTCAAAAAGTTGGGACAGTCCCTTTAAAGGTGAACTATTCCCTTTAAAACAGCAGGGAGTCGATCATTTTACTCGTCTCATCGGCGGCTGCCAAATCCCAAGCGCTCGCAGCAGATGCGCTCAGAA
>JAXIVJ010011350.1:32500-43853 GCA_036785665.1 Chirona hameri
AAGAGCTTAATGAGGACAGGGTTTTCATCACCCAGCAGGACGAACAAAGAAAATGGAATGTTTTTTGCCGTGCAGTAGTCCTTTAAGACCGCGTCTTTGGTTGATGAAGTCGTCGCAATATAACAATATATGTTTGACCGTGAGTGTTTGATTACATGCAGTACATACTGGCCTTATGACTGTGAATATATATATGAGTGTAGTGAGATATGTATGACTTATTCTCACTTTGTCAATGCTTTTCTCCTCTAATCGATTTTGCCTGAAACACGATGTCCCATATTCCTATGTCTGGCTTGATTCGTGTAATTGTGTACGGCAGGATCATCGCTCCACATTCCTCTGCCAGAATAATCTTTGTATTTTGTCGTATTGGCAGATTTAATGGAATGAAAGTTGGTGGGGATGTCGGTGATATTTGGCAGAGCAAGTGCTGCCTTGGCTTCCTCGTTCCGCACGGTCATTGCCAGGGATTCGCTGTGCCCTGGCACCCAAAGAAACTGTATTTGTGCTCCGTTTTCAACAAGTGTTTGACTGAACATTTAACAATTCAAGAAGTGTAAGTACTTGATTAAAGGATGGGCAGCATGATACTTTCTAGGGCAGACCTAGAATCGGAGCAAATGCATGTCTTCCTTATATTATGAAGATGAACAAATTTAAGGGCGATCAGGATCGCATGGAGTTCGGCAATGAAATATAGATGTACCATCTGGCAGTCTACCGGTTAAATTCGCCAGTCCATCCACTACAATTGCATTTCCTGTACCTTCGTTTCCCTTCGATCCGTCGGTGTAAATAGAACTGAAAATCGATATGTTCTTCTTGAAAACGTAAAAGATTTGTCGGAGCTTCCTGCGAGGATACGTCTTTTTTGTTAAATGTGAAGAGAGAAAAGATACTGATCTAGGGTGCAGTGTTCCACGGTACCACATTCAAGTCCGGCAAAGGTGTTATGTTTGGCATGTTGAATTGAAGTTCTTGGCTAAATAAAATTGACTCGTGACGCTATAGTCAGTCCGAGCGCCTTTCAGCACTAGGTCCAACGTAGTTGTGGTGTATATTGGGGTAATATATTAATAGCTGGTATGAGATGCGGTGTTCTGGATTCTGTTTAATCTTAGCGAAGATACCGAAGTGAGAGATCTCATTCGTCTTACGTAGAGTGGAGGGATATTGGCCTCTACTGTAAGGCAGATACGGGCGACGTCTTCATCGCACCTATGGCAATTCTAATAAATGAGTTTGTATTGTTTCAAGTGATTTTAATGCCGTTTTTACTACCTCCAGCATATACAGCTGCACATATTCTGTAATGGGAAGAACATAACGCTTTGTATAGACGCAGTAATGTTGCTCGAGTCTGCACCACATGGAGTACCTGTGAGACATCTAAATAAATTAAGTCTGGAGCTGCATTTCATCTTAATGTGTTTTGCATGCTGTTGCATGGAAAGCCTTCTGTCTAGGATTACTCCAAGAAACTTTAATTTGGAAACATATGGAATCGTGTTGTTATAAATGTGGAGGTTTCGTGATGGTTGAATGTTTTGAGGTGCGACTAATATTATGGCTGCAGATTTTCAGTGGAAAATTCCAACCATTTCTTCTGGACCAAAAGCTCCAACCTTTTGCGAGACCTGTCTGTAGGCGGATTGTGGAGACGTCATAATCTCGGTCGCTGCACCACATTGCACTGTCGTCAGCAAAAAGGGGAAAAGGAAATACCTGGAGGAATATCATTAAATAAATCATCTATGAAATATTAAACAGCAGAGGAGAGAGGCAGCTTCCCTGGGGTAGGGCCGTTTTTCCATCTGCTTGAGGTTGAGAAAATGGACCTGCATTAACGCTGAACTGTCTCATGCCAGTCAAAAAATTATATATGTAAGAACCTAGATGCCCCTTTTATGCAAGTCTGTGTAGGCTTATGGATGACGCTGGTCTATGCACCATGTCATAGGCCTTTCTAATGTCCAGGAAAACGGCAGTCGTGTGCTTTTTGCCTCTGAAACCTTTTCGAATATCTGTTTCTAATCTGATGAGATGGTCTATGGACTATGATTTTTACGAAAACCACATTGGTATTTCCGACAGTAGTGTTTCTTTTTTCCAAAATAAATGATAATCGCTTGGCAACCATTCTCTCGAATATCTTTCCAAAACAGCTTGTAAGGGCAATCGGCGGATAATTATCCGGTTGTTTCTGGGTTTCCCTGGTTTGGGGATAGCAATAATGATACTCTCCCTCCAGGCTTCTGGAAAAAACATGTCTTTGCCATAAAATTATTTAATGAACGTAGCATCATAACCAAAGAAGCATCCGAAAGATGACGAAAGAAAGCGTAATGTAAATCATCAGGCCCTACCGATGTATTAACCAGCGAGGTAACGGCCGTTTTTAAACTCTGAAAAGCGAAAATAAACTGTTGTAATTTTCTTCGTTGTTAGAAAGGAAGGGCTGCTGGCCGAGTGTAGAAAGCCGCCTGTGCATTTTCGATAAGCCATGGAAGTAATTGTTGGTTTGAACTGTGATGTGCAAGATCTCTCAGCAAGATATTAGTGACCTCTTTCGGTTCACTAATGGAGTCATGGTTTCCAGGAATGCGAATGATTGGAATGCTCGGTGTGACATCGTTTGCCCGATAAGCGACGAACTAATTGCCAGATTTTACTAAGAGGAGTAGATATGCTTGGGTAATCGAGAAAGAAAGCGTTGCCAGGAAGCTCGTTTGGCCGTTCGAATTATTCTTTGAGCGCAAGCTCGTTCCCTGTTTCTGGTTATTAGGTTTTGTTGTGTTCGATGGTGAAGGTATGCCCTAAAGGCCCTTTTCCTTCTAGCAATAGCTGTCGTATTGCAGGAGACCACCATGGAACGGCAGATCTGCGCAAACAGGGTTTCGTTTTAGGTATTGTTTGATTTGCTGCTAACAAAATTGCTTGTGTTATGTCAGAAATACATTGTTCAGGATTATCTTCTTGTTTCTATTTGGATATCTTCACATAACTCGGTAATTATATGCCACCTCCGCCTTGTCGAGGTTCCAGCGTGGCAAAAAGAAGGGAGTTCCATCATGGTGAAATGTTGTTCTGAGAGAAATTGGATAGTGATCGCTGTTGTGTATATCACCATCCACGCTCCATTCAAACCATGTACCAAGTAAGGGTGAACAAAGAGAAAGAGATCAATCGCCGATTCAGTGTTGTGTGATAGGCTGAAAAATGTTGGTTGATCGTTGTTAAGTATTACTAGATTGTGTGCAGAAACAAAATCTTCAACCTTCTGACCTCGAATATTCGATTTGTTGCCCGGTCCACCAGTCGGACTGTGGGCGGTTAAAGCTCCGAGGAGAAGAAACGGGTTCCGAAAACTGGTTTACTAGGTTGTCGAGTTGTTGGTTTAAATCATCTGTATCACTACTTTGGAGGAATGTAAATGCTACAAACATCTATGGTACGACCGGTTGATATGGACTGTGCAAGCCACTGCCTGCAGATCTGTTTGTAAGTCGATTTTATCATGTGTGAAATTGTGTTATGAATATACAGAGCGACACCTCCGTGTCTACGCTGTCCAAATATTCATCGTGACGGTAAAGGGAGTAATCGAAAAGGTTGAAATTGTAATTATCCGTAGGCAAAAACCATGTTTCTTGTAAGGCAATAATAATCGGCGCAAAGTACAGAAAAAGAAGTTTTTCATTTCGCTCCATTTAGAGATGAGTCCACAGCAGTTCCACTGGAGTATATTGGAGCATCATTGGACTCTGTTGTGTGTTCGTCCCACCTCGACGAGGTGGGTCCCTTCAGCGGACGTGGAACGAGAGTGCCCATAGCCACACGAACGGCAGGACGCGGCTGCCGCTCCTGGCTCGTTCACTTGTCCCCGTCTGAGAGAGAGGGGAGGAGCGTGTCTGAACCGCGGGGGCGGCCCGGTCCGGTCGGTTTTGTTTACCCGATGTTGGGCCTGGACGGACCATAGCCGGAGGCATGGCCGGTCATCTTCGGTCTGGGTGTCGGGTGCATCTGGTCGCGGGCGGCTCCAGGGGCCGGGGTGGCTGGTGCTGGGGGTACTGGCGATCGGATTGGGAGGAGTCAGGAGTTTTGAGAGGCGGGAGTTGGGGCAGGGCTCTGTTTGTAAGTTCCACTCGTGACTGTTTGTTGTTTGGTTACCTGTGCGTATGTCTTTGTGTCGGAGTGCATACCTTTTCTTTCGACTTGCGCGACGCGCCTGTTGGGTACGACAAGTTGGAGGAGGCCTTCAGTGCGCAGATTTCTTTTTCCTTTCTCAGATGGGGCACTGGGTGGATGAGACGGTGTGATCGGTTGATTTGCAGCTCAGGCATTTGGCTGGTGCGGCACAGGCAGAGCCTTCGTGCGGCGCTTCACCACACCTGTGGCACTTGGCATCTCCCTTGCAGAATTTGACGGTGTGTCCGAATCTCTGGCACTTGAAGCAGCGCATGGGGTTGGGGGATGAATACGTTCACGTTGTATTTGATGTAGCCAGCGAGCAGGGGTGGACGGCAGAGTGGTGGTCTGGAAGGTCAGAACGAGGAGGCTGGTGTCGCGCCTCTGACCGTCTTCGAAGGTGGTCAGTCGCCGCACGTGGTGATACTCTTCCGGGCGGAGACCCTCGAGAATTTCGTCTTCCTTCATGAACGCATCTCCGGAGCGAAGATGGATCCTTGGGTGGGTGTTGCGGGCGTGATGGAGTGAGACAGTGAACCGCCTTCTCGCAGAATTTGGTACACTGCAGCAGTTTCTTGTCTGGGCACGAGTTTCCGTTTCACGATCAGTGAGCCGTTTGCCGGGGTTTCGATTGGGAGCAAGCCTGTTCCGCAGATGGCGTTGAGCTGTTTGGTGGGCCAGAAGATGTTGATTTTACGGAATGAGATGTTGCTATCCGTCGCTTAATCACTAGGAATGAGCAAAGGGTTCCAGATGCGGTTCGGTAGCCCGGGGCGGTGGGTGCAGATGCGCCGAGGTCAGTTGTTCCGTGCGTGGCCAGAGGACGAGCGAGGTTGCTGCCCGGGGGGCGGTGGTCATGCGACGAGCGAAGGTCGGTGCCGGGGAGCAAGAGGTCACGGACGGGCGCAGGGTCGGAGTCGGGAGCAGTGGTCGAGACGAGCGAGGGTCGGAGTCGGGAGAGCAGTGGTCGGGGGACGGGCGAGGGTCAGGTACGGGGAGTCGGAGTCCATGGCATGATCAGGAGGGGTGGTCAGGTTGAGGTCCGAGTCAGAATCCGATAGTTCGTCCTTACGGCGCTTTTTCCCCGACATGGGAAGAAGCAGGACGGAACTGAAAAGAAATGCAAGAAACCTACCTAATGTGAACTAAGGAAACCAAACGAAACAGAGCGAGCAAACCGGTCGAGCGAGCGGAAGCGAATCGTGTGTAAGCCTATCTGCAACGGAGTGCGCGTAGGATACAAGGATGCCTGGTGTCGGCGGCTATCGCTCGGGCAAGGGCAGTCACGGGACCATGCGGGGTGGCGGCCCCCGCACGACACGCAGCGAAGCTGGCTGCGGGTGGTCGCCACCGACCACATTGGGCTGTGTCGTGCGTCTCGGCGCACTTCCCGCAGATGGACTGGCGGGCGTGGCACTGACGCTGGTGGTGGCCAAACCGCCAGCAGGTCTCTGCACTTGCAGTGGCCCTTGGGTCCACTCCTTGACTGTGACTACTATGTAGCCACAGTAGATGCGTTCCGGGAGGCTGTAAGCCCCGGAAACGCAGCCGGACCATGGGTTGGGGCCTGGTCGCTTAGACTGCATCCGACCACTTCTGTCACCCCCCTGAGTCACTAGCTCCTGGAGGGAGCACGGTCTCAGTCAGATTGCTGACTTCGGGGCACAGGATGAATCCCTGGCAGGAATTCATGTGGTCGGGGGGCCGTCACCTCACAAGCCTTGTCCATGAAAGACGGGATGGTCTAGGAGGGTGGCAGTCTGCTGGCCAGACAGGGGTCTGAACCAGCAGAGCGCCGGAACGGATGGAGGCGCGCGCTGGCCACCTCTCCGCAGAGGGCGACCAGAGTTGGCGGCGGCACCGCAGAACGGGTTGGAGTGCCTCATGGTCACTCGTCTTCCTCTGAATGAGGGAGGAGAGCAGGCCCCGTCGGGTGGCGAGGTGTTTGGGGGGGGGGGGGGGGAGCCAAGCACCGGGTCGGTCCAGGCGAGGCTCCTGAGGGGAGCCGGGGGGTCCAGGAGGACCTCATCCGGGGGAGCAGACCCCTGAAGGGGGTCGGGTGGCTTCTGAAGGGAAGCCGGGGGGTGGCCGCGGCGCGGGCACGGGACGGGAGGGGGAGACTCCTTGAAGGGGGGTCGGGCGGGAGGGGTCGCCATGAGGGGACGGAGGGGTGGGGGAAGTCGCCATGAGGGGACGGAAGGGGCGGGGGGGGGGTCGCCATGACCGGAGGAGGGGGGAAGGGGAAAGTTCAATGAAACAACCTAAGTTACGTTAACGTGGCACACACGGCAGAACGTGTTGCCAGCTGCAATTAATACTCAAGACGGCTCAGTAAACAAAGCCAGCAAAATCAAAGAAAGAAGGGAAAAATCACAAAAAAAGATTTAAGTAAGAGCAGAAAGGAAGCCAAAATACTCATCAGAAGAGCAGTCAACACTCCAAAGTCAAAACAAGAAATCAAAAAAAAAGTCCATAAGAAACAACATCAGAATAATAAAAATAAAAGCCAACAAATATAAAAGACAAGAAAAAAGTAAGTCAAAATGTCAGAAAAGAGTCAGAGATAAATTTCGTAAAACAGTCTCAAAGGGTAAAAAAATGGGACAAATCATCCAGAGTTAGAAACAATTAAGAGTCAGAACTTCACAGCAGACGCAAAAACAAAAATCAAACAGATCAAGGAAGAGGTCAGCCACAACAAAAAAACAATAAAATGTAACTCAGACACAAACTCAGGGAAGTGTAGCAGGAAAGAAAAAATATAGTGAAAAAACAACAACAAGAACAAAAAAAAATCAAAGACTCAAAACAATAGATCAAGTCAAAATGAATTCAATAGTAAAGAGCACAAGGGTTCAGAGATAAAAAGACTCAGAGAGTGTGTAGTTGTATATATAACACATGAAAAAAGAAGACACACAAATCAACAACAAGAAAAACTCATAAGAAGGAGGGGGGATGAAGAATAAAACAAGACTCATTTCAAATACAGAATCAAAAAATTTAAAAAATATCCACAACACAACATAGGGAGCAGAAGGAGAAAACAAGTAAAAAGTAAAGAGATTATCAGGGATTCATACAAAACATTTCAAATAAGAGGTGGTAACTCACATTAAGAAGATAATAGCAAAACAAGAAAGAAAAAACAAAGCAAAGAACAAGGAAAAGAAAAAGAAAAACAGAGGAACTCAACTCAGTAAAAAACAAAAAAAGCATCAAAATAAAAATCAAGTCAAACGACAGATAAATCAGGTAAGAAGTATATGGAAAGTCAAGAAAAACAGAAATAAAAAAGAGAGAACAGAAGACTCCACTGGAATCAGCACTATGTCAGTTTGGAAACACCAAGTATTCAAAAGCGTTACTCATTCAACGAAATGTCAGCGAGCAAGGGGCTACTCATAAAGCCTCATAGATTCAAATCTGTCATAAGATAGATAAGATCTAAATTAAGTCAATGTAATGAAAGTAGACTATTAATAAAAACGATTAGCCACAGCACAATGTTATTTACACAAGATCAAACGTAAACTAAAGAGACAGCAAGAAAATACTCATTATAATAAGAAAATAGCAACTCATCCAGGAAAAACTAATAATAAAAAAATAAGAGTACCCAATGAGAGACAGAAAAAAAGAAAAAAAATCTCAAGCAACAAAAGGGAAACATAACTCAAGAGCAAAAAATCAAATAACACAAATCAAAAATTCTCAAGAAGTCATAACACTCCTAGAAGGAAAGAGGAAAGAAGTTATAAAAAACTCAAATCATAAAACAGAGAAGAAATAGAAGAGAACAACAAAGTAACATCCAATAATGGGATTATCAGTAACATATAAACATCAAAGAACAAAAAAGAATATGTCAAACAATACTCAATCAATAGTCAAAAACAGAAAAGAACTCAAAAAACAGGATATGAAAAGAGAACAAAAAAAAACACAAACAAAAACAGAAATAAAAACTCAAGAACAAAAAAGAAAATATCATAAATTGTATCAATAAAATAGTTAAAAAGACAGTAAAGTCAGACATAACATGAAACGAATAAAAAAAAGTTCGAATCAATACTCAAAAAAGAAAGAAACCTCAAAACTCAAGAAGAAAGAGGAAAAACAGAACAATACTCACAAGCAGAAAGGTCATTTTGAAGAAAAATTAAAAACTCAGTAAATTGACTACATAAAAAAAGAAATCTACAAAGCGAAGTAGTAAATAGAAAGAACTCAGCTTCAAACAGACAAGTGCAGACTCAAAAAAAATAGATTCATCTGATGGGAAGGTAAAAATAAACTCAGAAAAGTCAGAGACTCAAAAAAGTGAATGAAAAGTACCTCAAGATGAGTAAAAAACCTCAGTCATCCTAATACTCAGGAGAAAAGAGAGAGAATACATAAAAATTCAGCATAAACTCAAGTCAATGGACTCAAGACTCTAGAAATAAAGTAAAAAAATAAGGAATTCATCAACCTCAACAACATAAAATAAAAATAAAAAAAATAAAGAAATGACAATACTCAAAGAACTCAGCAAATCTCAAACTCAAATGGAACGAAAGTACTCGGGCACCTAAAAACTCACGAGAAAAGAAGATTAAAATAGAATAACAGAACAAAAAGAAAATCAGATACGTCAACTAAAAGAAAAATAAGGTAATACTCATCAAAGCCAAAAGAAGTGAAATTACTCAATACTCATTACAAGTAATTCTCAGATCAAAAAGAGGAGAAGATGGAGAAGAAGCAATATGAAACAGAAGTTAAACAATCATTCAATTAAGTCTCGGTATGACCGATGAATCAGACAATGAAAATCATAAATACTCAAACTCGGGATGTATATAAACACATTCTTCATATCAAGGTAAATCATATGAAAAAAGCAATTAAAACGGGTCAAAATAAAGAAGAGGTAATAAATACAGTCAATGGAAGTACCAAATGCAAAAGAAATAAACAAAAGCATTACATAGATGCAATACTCAAATGAAGTTGGAAATTGGAATACTCAAAAAAAAGGTGGTGAATCATAAAAAACAAATCAAAATCGAGAGAAAAAAGAGGGAAATAAAGTCAAAAAATATACTCAGAGAATGACTCATAGGAAAAATCAAGGTCAAGGAGAAAGACACTCAAATTGTGAAGGAGGGAATAGGCTCAAAAAAGAAAGAGAAAATTTAAAATTGAATACTCAACGAGAAGCAGAGAAAGAATTAGATCAGTGTTGGATGAGTGGAAAATAAAGAGAATAAAAAAACAAGAGGGAAAAGTCACCAAGAAATTCAGCGAGTTCAAGATAAAAGAATTAACGAATTCAAGAAAACTCACAAAGATAAAAAAAAAAAGAGAATCAAGGGAGTTCAAATCGGAAAATAATAACTCGAGTCACAGTAATATGAAGTGGGTAGAGAAAATTTTAACGTCAAACTCAAGATAGAGTAAAGCAATACAGTTCAATACAAAACTCAGAGCAAATCCATCAAAGTAACTCAGATACAACAACTCAATCAAATCAAAGACAAAACGAAAAAAACAACACACTCATACTCAGAAAAAAAAAAAGGAATACTCATATAGATAAGGTTCATCAATAAAATGGAGAGTGAAACTCCACAATACTCAGAAAAAAATAAAGACTCATAATCATGAAAGATCTCTAGTAATCAGTAGCACAAAAACAAAAAGAAAGACTGATCAAACACTCATAACGAGAACAACTCAACTCAGAAGAGTAAAACTAATTACTCACAAGCAAAAGAGTAAAAATAAAAAGATATACCCAAAAATCATCAACATTAACTAAAAATGGAATGGGAATTCACATTAATCATACTCAACAGAAGGGAGACTTCATACTCAAGTGAGTAATAGATAAGAACAGCAACATATAGAGAGAAAAGGCCTCCAAAAACTCATAACTCAATAAGAGTAGAATTTCTCAAGAAAAAAAGACTCAAAAAAAGATTCAGAAGTGATAACAAATAAAAAAACAGAGTCATAGGGAAACCAAAAAACACCCAAAAATCAAGGGGAGTCGAAAAAGTCATGACTCAAAGTAAAAAATATATTCAGAACCAGAAGTTCAAAATTAACAATTAAGACTACAAAGGTAGTTAGCATAAGATAGAACTCAAAAGTAGGGATCCAGTTGGTACAATGACGATACTCATATAATCAGAAAGAAACATCAATGCAATCAAAGAACAAGAATCAAGGCAGAGAGTAAATCAAACACTCAAGAAAAGGAAACTCAAGAAGATTCTAGGGATACTCAAAGAAGGTGCTCATAAAAATATTCAAAAAGGTAACAGAGTGTCAATGAAGAGGGAAGAAATGAGAGAAAAAAAGATAAAAAAATCTAGAAGGAAGTGAATACGTGTAAAGATACTTCAGTTCACGAAGAACTCAGACACAAGATCAAATAAAAAAAAACTCAAGGTACTCAAAAATCAAAGAAATAAAATAAAGCCAAATTGTCGATAGAAACTCACATCAATCAAGAATAATAGTGATAAAAAAACTCAAAGAGTAAGAAAACAGGTATCAAGTCAAAGAAAAAATACTCAATGAAAGAGAAAAGAAGAAGTATAACTGCAAGATGATAGAGACGACGAGTTCAGAAAGAATAAATAATCAGACTCAATCAAGGTTCATAAACTACGATCAATAATCAGAAGATTTGAGGATAAAATACTATATCAGAAATGGGAGATGCAAACAGCATAAGTCTCGAAACTCCAAATACTCCACTTGATGGGGAGGACAGCAACAAGTATATCACAACAGTAAAGTATCAGATGAACTCAAAAATTAGACTCTATATGACACTCAAATACTCAGAAAACTCAAATTAGAACCAATAATAATGCTCAACTCATAAAAAAGAAAGCAGTAAGTTAAAGAAGGGCAGAATATTATTATAATATTAAAAAAAAAAATTGAAGATGCTGAACGAAAGAGGAAAAGAAATATAATGATTAGGATACAAATCTAATCCACAGACGAAAATAGGATTAAAAAGGAATTAGTAGTCAATATGGAAAAGGTAAATACTCATCAAAGTTCCATAACAGGATCAAAAAAAATCTGAATAGTCATAAGTATGAAATTACAGTGCCCACCCTGCTGCCGCTCGAGCCGCCTCGCTCCAGGGTCCCCT